>VCJN01000127.1:0-12628 GCA_006384855.1 Tetraselmis striata | reverse complement strand
CGGCAATCTCGCTCTCAAGCCGGTTTGGAAGAAGGGCTGGAAGACCTACAATTTCGAGGTGGAGGAGTTTCACACCTATGTCGCCGGCGGCGTGCGCGTTCACAACGACAGTTGGAATGATGGGGGCGGCTTTGAAAGCAATGAATATACCGGCGGCGAGTATGAAGTTTGGACTGGAAATTATCGCAATAATTTTTCGGACTACGACAAGAATGGTGTAGGTGTAACCGGCGGCCGCTCAATCTCGTTGAATGAAGCAGCCTACGATGAAAAAGTTAGGGAACTAAGATCTGAAAGCATTGGCTATGCCACGAGCGCCGCCGGCAAGGCGGAGGCGGCGGCCTATGCTGCGGGTAAGAACGGACACAGCTACTCCACGGCCTTCGCGGCCGGTATGAAACGAATATTTGCAGAAAGGCGGCGACAACGTCAGTGCGCTGGGCGCCCTTCAGGGGTACACGGCGGCTCAGAAGGGTGCCGAGGCTGCTACGGGGCAGGAAAGCAGCGACGACCATGGCAAGCCGCTGATCATCGATCTGGATGGGGACGGCATCGAGCTGACGCCCATGAGCCAGTCCTTCACCGAGTTCGATTTCGACGACGACGGCTATCTGGAGCGCACCGCCTGGGTCGGAAAGGACGACGGCATTCTCGTCTGGGACGAGTTCGAGGATGGCAATGTCTCGCGCGCCGCCGAGATCGCATTTTCCGAGTTGACGCCCGAGGACGGCGACACGGACCTCGAAGCGCTGGCGACACTGTTCGACAGCAATGACGACGGGGTGTTCAATTCCTCAGATGCGCAGTGGTCGGAATTCCGCATCTGGCAGGATTTGGATAGCGACGCTGTTGTCGATGCGGGCGAGTTGCAGACGCTGGCGCAGCACGGCATCACCGAGATCAAGCTGACGCGAACCAACGAGACGACCGTGGTGCTCTCCGACGGCACCGCGATCCATGGCTTCACGGAAACCACACGTCAGAATGCCGATGGGACGACGGAGGCCTTGTCCACCGGCGACGTATCGCTCGCCTACACCAAACTCGGCGTCAGGCGCACCGTGGATGCCGACGGCAACGAGATCGTCACCTATGAAGGCGCGGACGGCACGGATGATGGCGCGACCAAGCGCCGGGTGCTCGGCGAGACCGACCCGGCCGATTTCGATCTCGGCAGCGACAGTCTGGATGCGACCGGCGAGATCGCAGCCAGCGACTGGTCGTCGGCGATCGGCAATGCAGCGGCGAACACGCTCGATGCCTCGGCCAAGCGCGAGGACGTTCTGCTGGAAGGCGGCGCGGGCAACGACACGCTGTTTGGCGGAATGGGTCATGACATCCTGATCGGCGGAGACGGTGCGGACAGTCTCCACGGTGGGCTCGGCAACGACACGCTGGTGATCGACGCCGCCGATATGGCGCGCTCCGTCGACGGTGGCGAGGGGTATGACACCCTCGTTGCAGGCGGGGACGCCGGCCTGACCCTCACGCTGAGCGATCACAACGCGGAAGCGGCCATCGGCACCGACCACAGCGATGACCTGACCGGCGGCGACGACGACCTGAAGGTCTGGAGCAAGATCGCCCGCGTCGACGAATACGGGCGCACGTCGGCGGGCTGGGTGTCGATCGGCTATCATCTGGATGGCGGCAAGGGCGACGATACACTGACGGGTGCTGCGAACGGGGATCGCCTGATCGGCGGCGAGGGCGCGGATACGCTCTTCGGTTTGGACGGATCCGACACGTTGACCGGCGGCAAGGGCGACGACCGGCTGGAGGGTGGCTCCGGCAATGACGTCTATGTCTACAATCGCGGGGACGGCTACGATACGATCCTCGACAGCGGCAGCGACATCGACGGCGGCGACGTTCTCTCCTTCGGCGCGGGCATTGCTCTTTCGGATTTGACGATTTCCCGAAATGGCAACGATCTCACGATTTCCTTCGCGCCGGAAAGCGCGGAAGACGCGACGACCGCCTCGGATCTCGGCCTCGATCCGCTGACCGGATCGGTGACACTGAAAGATTGGGCGCTCGGGTCCGACAACCGGGTGGAATTCCTGAGTTTCGCCAATGGCGATTGGGTCAACCTGGCGGACAAGCAGGCGTTTTCCGCGACGGACGTGATTACAGATCCGGTGATCGTCGATCTGACCGATCTCTATCGCGACGAGATGTCCGCGAGCCAGAGCACGGATTATAGCCCAGTTTACCACCCCTCGAGCGCGGCGATCGACGGAAACGAAAACTCAGGCTCATTCTCCCACACCAACGCGGGGGCGGAGGAATGGCTCGAGGTCGACCTCGGTGCGTCCCGCTTCGTCTCGTCGTTGGATATTCTCAACCGCGGCGGCAATGCTGCCTATACGCGGCTTAACGGCGCGGTGGTCTCGGTCCTCGATGAGGATCGCAACGAAGTGTTTGCCTTTGATCCAGTGCAAAATGCCGGCAATGGCACCTGGCACACGTTTGATCTCCCCGAGCTCATGCAGGCCCGCTATATCCGGATCTCGCATGAAAACCAGTATATCCACGTTGCCGAAGTGCGGGTGAAAGGCGCCGTTGAAGAGAGCCTTCCCGGCGCCTGGCTGGAAGGCGATGCGAGCGCGGATAATCTCGACGGCGGTGCCGGGAATGACGTGCTACTGGGGCGCGACGGAAACGATACGCTCGCCGGCGGTCTCGGAGCCGACCGGCTCGAGGGTGGGGCCGGCGACGACGCGCTGTCCGGCGAACGCGGCAATGATCGCCTGACCGGAGGCGTCGGAGCGGATACGCTCGATGGCGGTCTGGGCGATGACGTCTATGTCTACACTCGCGGCGACGGCAACGACACGCTGAGCGATGCGGGCGGCTTTGACGCTGTCGCTTTCGGCGATGGGATTGCGCGCGCCGATCTTAGCTTTGAACGCGTCGGCGATGCGATGGTTGTCACGGTGAAGGGAGAAGGTGGCGATCCAGATGAAACGCTGACCCTGACCGGTTGGTCCAATTCGGATGGGCGGATAGAGCGTTTGATTTTTGCCGATGGGGACTGGCTGGATCTTGCGCGATTTGTCGCAACACAATCATCCGATCCTGCGCTGACGCCGGCAATGATCGATCTGACCGATCTCTATCGCGGGCGGGTGAGCGCGAGCCAGAGTTCGACTTTGAATGGTTGGCTGGCATCTCGCGTGATAGATGCGGATGAGTATGGTCAGAACTTTAATCATACACAGGCGGGCGCGGACGAATGGGTCGAAGTCGATCTTGGTCAGTCGTTGGTCTTGCAGCGGGTCGAGATCAAGAACATCGGCCTAACATCGGCTGCGGTTGTCGACCGTTTGAACGGCGCGACCGTTGAAGTCCTGGACGCTGACCGCAACGTAGTTCACACCTTCGACCCGATCTCCGGGGCAACGGACGGCGGGTGGCTGACGTTCGAGTTGCCCTCGCTTGAAGCGGCGCGGTTCGTGCGGCTTTCGCATTCCAACCACTACATCCACGTCACGGAGATCCGGGCTTTTGGTCTCGACACGCTGGTGGTGCCTTCCGGTTGGCTTGAGGGCGATGCCTCAGCGAATGCGCTCAGCGGCGGTCTTGGTGACGACGTCCTCTCTGGCCATGCTGGCGACGACACACTCTCCGGTGGTTCTGGAGGTGATCGGCTTGAGGGCGGAGCGGGCGCGGATGCGCTCGACGGCGGTCTTGGCGACGACGTCTATGTCTACAATCGCGGCGATGGCAACGACACGCTGAGCGACGCTGGCGGGTTGGACGCGATCGCTTTCGGCGGCGGGATCTCCTTGTCCGATATCCGCCTCGAGCGGGTCGGCGATGCGATGGTCGTCACCGTTAAGGGCGAGAATGCCGCCACGGACGAAACGCTGACGCTCACCGGTTGGTCGAATGCGGACGCGCGCGTCGAGCGTCTGACATTTGCCAACGGCGAATGGGTGGACCTCGCGCGTTTTGTCGATACGATGTCGGGCAGTTTGGCCGGACCTCCCGCCATTGTCGATCTGACGGATCTCTACCGTGGCGATATTGCCGCACGCCAGAGTTCGACTTATGCGAATTCTGCTTCCTACGCAGCGGATCGTGTGGTTGACGGCGACGAATACGGTCAGCATTTCAACAACACTGGAAACGGCGAAGAAGAATGGGTTGAAATCGACCTGGGACGTGCGCTCATCGTTCAGCGGGTCGAGATCAAGAACATCGGCCTGACCTCGGCTGCGGTCGTTGACCGTCTGAACGGTGCCATTGTCGAGGTGCTGGATGCGGACCGCAATGTAGTGCACACCTTCGACCCGATTGCCGGGGCAACGGACGGCGGGTGGCTGACGTTCGAATTGCCGTCGCTGGAGGCGGCGCGGTTTGTGCGGCTCTCGCATTCCAACCAATACATTCATGTCACGGAGATCCGGGCTTTCGGCCTCGACAGTTCCGTTGTTCCCTCGGCTTGGCTGGAAGGCGATGCGACTGCTAACGCTCTTGTCGGTGGTTTTGGAGATGACGTTCTGATCGGCCACGATGGCGACGATAACCTGGACGGAGGCGATGGCGACGATCGCCTCGACGGCAATGACGGGAGCGATACGCTCGAGGGCGGCAGCGGCAATGACCGTCTGACGGGCGGCTTGGGAGCGGATACGCTCGACGGCGGTTCGGGCGATGACGTCTATGTCTACAATCGTGGCGATGGCAACGACACGCTGAGCGATGCGGGCGGGTTGGACGCAATCGCCTTCGGCGGCGGGATTACATTGTCCGACATCCGTCTCGCCAGTGCGGGCGATGCGATGGTCGTCACGATTAGGGGCGAGGGGGACGATCCGGACGAGACGCTGACCTTGAGCGATTGGAGCAATTCGGATGCACGCATCGAGCGCCTTGTTTTTGCCAATGGGGAGTGGGTGGATCTTGCGCGCTTTGTCTCAACGCAGTCGGCGGACCCTGCGCTGACGCCTACAATCGTCGATCTCACGGATCTGTATCGCGCCGAGGTCACCGCGACGCAGAGTTCAACCTATTCGAACTCCGCTTCTTATGCTGCAGACCAAGTAGTCGACGCTGATGAATATGGTCAAAACTTCAACAACACCGGCAACGGGGAAGACGAGTGGGTTGAGGTTGACCTCGGTCGGTCGCTCGTGGTGCAGCGGGTCGAGATCAAGAACATCGGCCTGACCTCGGCCGCGGTTGTCGGTCGCCTGAACGGCGCTGTGGTCGAGGTTCTGGATGCGGATCGCAACGTGGTCCATGAGTTCAGCCCGATCACCGGGGCGATGGACGGCGGATGGCTGGCTTTCGAACTGCCGTCGTTGCAGGCGGCCCGCTACATCCGTCTTTCGCATTCGAACCAGTATATTCATGTGACCGAGATCCGGGCGTTCGGGCTCGATACTTCGATCGTGCCGTCGGCGTGGCTCGAGGGCGATGCATCCGCGAATGTCTTCAATGGCGGTCTCGGCGACGATGTTTTGATCGGTCGCGATGGTGACGATGCCTTGGACGGCGCTGCCGGCAACGACCGGATCGACGGCGGCGAAGGGGACGATTCACTCATTGGTAGCGCCGGCGACGATAGTCTCATCGGCGGTATCGGAAATGATCGCCTGCAAGGCGATGATTACGCCGGGTATACGACCGGCGACGACACCCTTGTCGGGGGTGCGGGAGCCGACCGGCTCGAAGGCGGTATGGGCAATGACCTCTACTTATTCGAGAAGGGCGACGGCGCGGATACGATTGAAGATGTCGGGGGCACGGACAAGATCGTCATCAAGGGCGCTCAGGACATTTCGGATATTTCTATCATTTGGGATGGAGACGATCTTGTTATTGCGAGATCCGATGACCCGAACGATCATGTAAGGATCATCAATTGGGCCGAGGAGTCCAATCGCATCGAAACCATCCGTATCGGCGATAGTGAACTGAAGATCGCTGATGTAAGCAGGGTCCTCAACGGTCTGGATATCGACAGTAGCGGATCTTTCATCCGCCATGGAACGTCGGATCCGGACCTGTTTCCCACACTGGAGTACATTGCATCCTATCCCGATCTCTTCGACGGTGTTGTGATGGATGCGGCCGCTGGGGCCGAACACTTCAGAACGACAGGAGCGTTGGAAGGTCGCAGCGTTAGCTTCAATGGCCTTGCGTATATTGCCTCCCATGCGGACCTGATCGCGACCCTCGGAGCGGATTCGGAAGCAGGGGCTCAGCATTATATCGATCTCGGCTACGGTGAAGGACGTCAAACAACTTTCGATGCGGTGTTTTATCTTAAAAATTATATAGACTTAAGGGAAGACTTTGGATCAGATCTTGCCGCTGCGACGCGCCACTTCATCGAGTATGGACACGCCGAAGGCCGTGTCGGTAGCGCCCTTCTTTCGGGTGCTCAAAGCGAGGAGGAGTGGGCTGCTTTCAGGCAACGCAAACCGTATTCAGACGATATTCGCGGTACACAGGACGCTGATCTGATCGATGGCGGTGCGGGAAACGACCGGCTTTACGGACGGGAGGGAGATGACAATATCGTTGGCGGCCGCGACAACGACCTCCTGGTCGGTGGGGGTGGTGACGATTCATTGTACGGCGGGCCCGGCGACGATTTTCTCGATGGCGGCACGGGCAATGACCTTCTTGTTGGCGGTGCCGGGTCCGACACCTTCGTTTTCCGGGGGCAAATCGGCCAAGATTGGGTCGGTGATTTTAAAACATGGGCCGGTTCCGGCGATCTGGTCGAAGTGTCAACGAACCTGTTTGCCGACTTTGAAGCCTTGATCGCAACCGCGCAGGAATGGGATGGCAACACCACTATTTGGGCGGATGCGTCAACGGCAATCACCTTTCAAGGCGTTGCGACATCCGAGTTCATGCGAGAGCACTTCTCCTTCGTTTCCGGTCCTCTGGATGGGCAGACAATCACTGGAACGGCGGGATCGGACAGTCTTGTTGGTGGAAGGAACGATGAGACGATCTACGGAGGTGCCGGAAACGATACGATAACGCCGGGCGGCAGCGCGGGTGGTCGGCAGGTCCTAGCTGGCGAGGGCGGGGCCGATACATATGTCATTGCTGCGAATTCGGGGAATGTTTGGCTGCTGCAGGATGCAGAGAACGCGAGCGGAGGTGTTGATACCGTTCGGTTCGATAATCTGAACCTGTCCGACTTCTCGATTTCGAAGAACGATTTTTCGAATACGGGGGAGGCGATGGTTCTCACCTGGGACGAGCCTCACGGCAGCGGCAGACTCGTTCTCGCTGACCTTGGCCAGCACATCGAGCGGTTCGAGTTCGCGGACGGGTCTGCCGTAGGATCAATCTTCGTTCGTGCAGATGGCCGGATTGAGCTTTCAGGAACCTCTTCTGACGATCTGATCGTGGGGACAACGACGACGAACTACGTCAAAGGCTTCGCCGGAAACGATACGCTCGACGCCGGCGGATACAGCGGTTCGTGGCAGCATCTGCAGGGTCATGAAGGAAATGACACATATTTGGTCGGTCAGGATGACGGCACTGTCTGGATCACGCAATACGCAGAATGGGCGGGCAGCGGGACGGATACTGTGCGCTTCAAGGATCTCAGTCTGTCGAACCTCACGGTATCGACCTATACCCATGGCGGTTATGGCGACGCGCTAAAAATGAGTTGGAATACCGGCAGTCACGCTGGTCAATTGTTCCTCTCAGACCTCGGCTCACACATCGAGCGGTTCGAATTTTCGGACGGGACTGCAGTCAGCGTGATTTCGGTGATGAGCGATGGTCGCATCCTTCTAAACGCAGCCAATGCGACAGGCTCCAATCAGATCTTTGGAACTGCGATGGACGACATCATCAACGGAGCCTCCGGCGAAGACTTTCTGGATGGAGGAGCCGGGAATGACATTCTTTCGGCTGGCGCTGGGGGGGATACCTTCATCTTTAGCTCCTCTTTTGGTCGCGACCGGATTACCGATTTCGAGGCAGGCACTGCGGGGGCTGACGTTATCGAATTCAAGAGCTTGGTTTTTGCCGACTTTGCAGCGGTTCTTGCGGCGGCATCGGATGATGGCGTCGATACAATCATTTCGGTTGATGGCCAGAATTCGATCGAACTGGCTGGCGTTCTTGTTGCGGATCTTCAACAGGACGATTTCCGGTTCGTGTGATGCTTCAAAACCCCGGTGCCGGGCGACCCTTAGCGGGTTGGTCTCGACGCCGGACTTTCGGGTGAAGCGATCAGCGACGTGAAGAGATTATGTGCGTGTGCTGATGAAGAAAAGCATTTTGCTGACGTTTCGTCGACGACGCAAAGGCGATGACCGTCAAAGGAAACAGGAATGGCAGACACGATGTCATCCGAACGCTCGATGGTGTCGGTGGCGCTAACGCGCTTGCGTGGAGCCATCTGGAGTGCGGGCTGCCTCAGTTTTGTTCTCAATGCGTTGATGCTGACCGGTCCCTTGTTCATGCTGCAGGTCTACGACCGGGTGCTTGCCAGCGGATCGGTGCCCACGCTCGTGGCGCTCGGTGTGCTGGTTTGTTTTCTCTATCTGTTTTTCGGTGTTCTAGAGGGCATTCGCAGCCGTCTTCTGTCGCGCATGGGCCAGCGGCTGGATGCCCAGCTTTCGGCCGCGGCCTTCGAGCTGTCCTCCCGCGTTCCGCTAACGCTGGGGCCTAAGAGCGCGAAGGTGCGCCCCGTTCAGGATATCGACGCGCTCCGGCAGTTCGTCTCCGGGCCGGGCCCGGCCGCAATTTTCGATCTTCCCTGGATGCCATTGTATCTCGGCGTCGTGTTTTTGTTTCATTCCGTGCTTGGATTGGTCGCCGTTGCCGGGGCGCTTTTGATCTGCGTCCTGATCGCCTTGAACGAGATCGCATCGCGAAAGCCCGCGGCCGAGGCCTCGCGCGAGGCGAGCCGCCGCGCGGCGCTGGTGGAAGCCGGCAGGCGGAACGCGGAGGCGGTGCAGGCGATGGGCATGCGCACGGCACTCTCGGGTCACTGGACGGCTGCGAACGACCGGTATCTTGAGAGCCAGCGCAAGGCGTTCGACCGCACCGGAGGATTCGGCGCGGCGATCAAGGCGTTCCGGTTCCTGCTGCAGTCGGCGATCCTTGGAGTGGGGGCCTGGCTTGCGATCGCGCAGGAGATCACGCCGGGCGTGATGATCGCCGCGTCGATCCTGACCTCGCGCGCGCTTGCGCCGGTGGAACAGGCGGTCGGACATTGGCGCGGTTTCGTATCGGCCCGTCAGGCGCTCGCCCGCTTGCGCGAGATGTTGCCGGGCATCGCCGCGCCGGCGGCGCGTCTCGAACTTCCCCATCCTGAACAGGAATTGCGGCTGGAGGGGCTGGCCTGCGCGCCCGCCGGCTTGAGGGTTCCGTTCGTGATGGATGCGTCGTTTACGCTCACCGCCGGCGATGGCCTGGGCGTGATCGGCGCCTCGGGGTCGGGCAAGTCGACGCTGGCGCGGGCGATCGTCGGGGTCGTGCCGGCCTTGAAGGGGGCGGTGCGGCTCGACGGAGCGGAGCTTTCCCAGTGGCCGGACCGGGAGATCTCGCGCTTCATTGGCTATCTGCCGCAGGAAATCCAGCTGTTTGACGGAACCATCGCGGAGAACATCGCCCGGTTCGACCCTGAGGCGCAGGACGCGGATATCATCGAGGCCGCGCGCCTTGCCGATGTGCACGACCTGATCGTCGGATTGCCCGACGGCTACAACATGCAGATCGGCGGAGCCGGGCTTGTCTTGTCCGGCGGCCAGCGCCAACGCATCGCGCTTGCCAGGGCTCTTTATCGAAACCCGTTCCTCGTGGTGCTCGACGAGCCGAACTCCAATCTGGATTCAGAAGGCGAGGCGGCGTTGACGCGCGCCGTGACGCAGATGCGCGCGCGCGGCTCCATTGTGATCGTGATCGCGCATCGGCCGAGCGCGATTGCCGCCGTCGATACCTTGCTGTTCATGACCGACGGACGCGTCTCCGCCTATGGCCCCAAGGCGGAGGTGATGAAGCAGGTGATCGCGCCGGCATCAAATGCGGCGACCGCGCAGAGTGTGCAACAGGGAGTGGCGTGAGATGGACGGGCAAGGAGCCGAGCAAAGCGAAACGCAGAGCGACAAGGCGCTTTCGCTCAGCATTCGCCGGCATGTGCTGGCCGGTCTGGCGCTGATCGCCTTTCTTGTCGGCGGTGCGGGAGCTTGGGCGGCCTACAGCGAGATCGCGGGCGCGGTCGTGGCGATCGGAACGGTGGTCGTCGAAAGCGACGTGAAGCAGGTTCAGCATCAAGAAGGCGGGATCGTCCACGAGATCAGGGTTCGCGACGGAGACCTGGTTGCCGCGGGTGATCTGCTGTTGCGTCTCGACGACACGGTGACCCGCGCAAACCTTGCCGTGGTGACCAAGCAATTGATGGAGCTTGGCGCGCGCCAGGCTCGGCTTCTGGCAGAGCAATCGGGGGCGGAGGAAGTGACCTTCGCTGCCGCCGATTATGAAGGAGAGACGGGCGCACCCTCTTTGCGGCGGGAAATCGAGGCGAGCCAGCAGGCTTTGTTTGACGCGCGGCGTGCCGCGCTCGCAGGGCGCAAGAAGCAACTGGGCGAGCAGATCGTGCAGTTCGAGCGGCAGATCGAGGGGCTTGAAGCGCAGCGCGACGGAAAGTCGGAAGAGATCGCGCTGATTGAGGAAGAACTGTCTGATCTCCAGGGATTGTTGGACAAGAAACTCGTCGCCAAAACGCGGGTGACGGCCTTACGGCGCGACCGGGCCCGGCTCGTCGGAGAGCGGGGCGGTTTCATCGCGCAAATTGCTCAGGCACGCGAGGCGATCAGCGAGCGGCGGATCCAGATCCTGCAGCTCAAGGAAGAACGACGAGCCGATGTCTTGGAAGAACTGCAGGACGTACGCGGTCGTATCGCGCAGCTTGAGGAGCAACAGATCGCGGCACGGGATCAGCTTCGGCGCGTGGAGATCCGCGCGCCGCGCACCGGGATCGTGCACCAGTCCGCCGTCCACACGATCGGCGGCATTCTTGCCGGCGGCGAAGTTGCCATGCTGATCGTCCCGCGTGAGGATGTGCTGGTGGTGGAGGCGCAGATCGCGCCGGTGAACATCGACCAGATCGGCCCGGGACAAAAAGCACGAGTGCGGTTCCCGAGCTTCGATCAGCGCACCACGCCGGAGGTGGAAGCGACGCTTGTCACCGTGTCTCCCGACCTCTCCCGCGACGATACGACGGGGCTGACCTTCTATACCACGCGTTTGACGATCTCGGAGAATGAGCTCGCCCGGCTGGAGGGAAAAGCCTTGTTGCCGGGCATGCCGGTCGAGGTCTTCGTCACCACGCAAAGCCGCTCGGTGCTGTCTTATCTCGTCAAGCCAATGAGCGACCAGATCACCCACGCGTTCCGGGAACGATAGCGGGCACTGAATAGAGGTCTTGCAAGATCATCCATCGGCCTAAGGTTCCTAAAAATTCATCAGCCGTCACCTCGTCAGTTTTTCGGTCGTAAAGCTGTGTCGTACTGCTCCTACAGCCAAATATATTTCTTCGTCTTATGTCCCATGTGGTGCAAGTGTTTTCGGAATAGAGACTTATTCAGATCTAACCCTTTGGCTGGATTTCTTTCGCAAAGGAAGCAGTACTGTTCTCAAGTCAGCGGATTAACGCTGGCGGCTGACCACGCCCGCGCCGCGGGCTTCACTTGACCTGCTCCCCTGAAACGTCCCCACTCTGAGGTTAGTCTGTTCCTCGACAGAGGAGACGGACGATGAAGCGCAGCAGGTTCAGCGAAGAACAGATCATTGGCATTCTGAAGGAGCACCAGGCCGGGCTGAGTGCGGCGGAGCTCTGCCGGAAGCACGGGGTGAGCGAGCCGACGTTCTACAAGTGGCGCTCGAAGTATTGGCCTGCTGCCGGTTTTTCGGACACGAGGTTAAGCTAACATAGCTCGTTCCTCGAACTCCACTGGGCTCAAGTAGCCCAGTGTCGAGTGCCTGCGCCGCGGATTGTAGAAGCGCTCGATGTAATCGAACACATCCGCCCTGGCGTCGTCCCTCGTCCTGTAGACCTTGCGGGCTGTGCGCTCGGTCTTGAGCGAGGAGAAGAAGCTCTCCATCGCCGCATTGTCCCAGACATTGCCCGATCGGCTCATCGAGCAGGTGATGCCGTGGTCGGCCATCAGGCGCTGGAACTGCCCGCTCGTATATTGACTCCCCTGATCCGAATGATGCATGAGGCTGTCGGGCCTGCCTCTCCTCCAGATCGCCATGATGAGGGCGTCGGTGACGAGCTGGGCCGTCATCTCGGCCTTCATCGCCCAGCCGACGACGCGGCGGGAGAACAGGTCGATGACGGCGGCGACATAAAGCCATCCCTCCGCGGTCCAGAGATAGGTGAAGTCGGCCACCCACTTGCGGTTTGGAGCCGCCGCCTCGAACGCGCGGTTGAGAAGGTTTTGCGATACCGCTGCACGCTCGCCCGTGTCCTTCGGTAGCCCACGCCGGCGTGGTCGCGCCCGCAGGCCGTTCTCCCGCATCAGCCGCTCGACGCGGTGCAGACCGCAGGCGAAGCCGTCGGCGAGGACATCGTGCCAGATGCGGCGTGCGCCATAGGTGCGGTCGCTGCTCTTGAAGCTTCGAT
>VCJN01000126.1:0-199680 GCA_006384855.1 Tetraselmis striata | reverse complement strand
GGACGGAGTTATGTTTCACTCGACTCGATGGCCGAGAAGGTTCGAGAATATAGTACTGCCTATTTGCAGTTCAGCTTTGAAACTGTGGCTTCCGAAAAAGCCTGTTATAGTATTTCTTCCACGACGCTCCGCATTTCTGAGGTAGCGTCGCGGCCCCGTAATCTCCAAGCTCCGGGGGAGAAAGTATCGCCAAGGTGGCGCAGAATATGGTAATATGGTATGCTTCCGCCTTATGAAAGAACGGAGTTATGTTTCACTCAACTCGGTGGTCGAGTAGGTTCGACTGTATCGTGCTGCCTCTTGGCAGGGTGGCTTCTAGAAAAGCCTCTTATGATTTTTCAGCGGGGTATTTGCCGACACCCGCAGTCGCCACACGACAAGCGCGGGCATTATATGTGAAGCGCTCCGAGTGAAAAGGTAGCGCAGAGGGTGAAAGATATATTGTATGCATCCGCTTCAAGACAAGGCGGAGTTATGATAAGCTCGACTCAGTGGTCGAGAAAGTTCTGGTGTATGGTGCTGCCTCTTGGCAGGGCCGTAGCTTCCGGAAAAGCCCGTTATGATCCTTCGGCGGGGTAATTGCCTGCGCCCGCCGCCGTGACTACGCTACAGGCGCGTATGGTGTGGTTGATGAAAGCTCGCGAGGGAGCGATCGAGTAGGTAGAAGCACCAAATGTGAGGGAATGTGCGCTGGTGGTGGCTATTCCACTATGGTGGTGGTCAAGTATGATCTGATTACAGGCCGACAGGCGCCGTGCCTGATATATCAGGCGGCGCGATGTGGCCGACAGGGCGCGGGCGCAGCCCGTCATCTGACGGGCGCGCGCTACGCGCCTAATGTGCTATGATGATTAGGGCTAGTGAGGGTATAGGATATATCCTCACAGCGCCCTATGAGGATTCGCGTACGAGTGTTATAAATCTAAAAAGTGGCGTGCGCGTATCAGAGTTCCAATCGCTATCTCGCCCGCGCTTCATTCCCGAGGCGTCTGCACCGCCACCTGCTCCGCGCTAATGCGAGCGCCCCCCCCGGGCATCAGTTACGCACGATGGCGGGTGCGTAGCTGATGCCGTTTTGTGCGCGCGTCTATAGCGCGTTTTGTGCGCGCGCGGGGGGTATTTAGAACTTCGACATCATTTGATTGACTTTCAACAAACGTATTAAAATCGAATCGATAACTTGCGACATGTGCGTGTGCGCCATTGCCGATGGCCCTGACCCCTGTGTACTTGCTGGCTTGCTTGCGCAGGTGGAGGCTGCGTCGGCGCCTGCCACGGCACCTGCGGTTGCTGCCGGACCGGTGACGCGGCCGACGGGGCGGCCACGCAAGCACCCGCCGCCGGTACGTAGCCCCCCGCAGCACCCCTGTAAACAGTCCACCCTTCGCTGTACTACCTAAACCCTTAATTAGTGTATCCCCTCTGAGTGTTTTGGTCTCGGCTACGCCTCTTGAGAGGGTGGCCATTTTAAGTCGTCACAGGCTTTAGTGTGAGACCTGCAGGTACTACAGGTCACAAAATAAAGGTACACCAATTACAACTACGCACGTAGGCCGCTCGCCATACAGCGTGAAGGCAGTTTGTTCACCATGCGGCTTTGCCCTCCTACGCCATGGAGCTTGCCACTCATAGCCCTCCCGCAGTGAATGCGGCGGCGCATGGTAGTGAAACACCCATTCTCAAGTAGTGCTTGTGCGACAATTATGATGTCTGTACGCGGTACGAGTACTTGTACGTGCGCGATGTGTACCTGATGAGCATGTGGCGAGTACGAGTACATATATGACATCGTCACGCTGCTCTGCGGCAAGCGTTGTGCTTTTGAGACGGATGTCGCCTCGCTTGTTACACTGGTTTCGGAGCACGAGTCTCAATCCAGGGGCCTGGAGGTCACCGTTTCGATACTATACACTGGAAATAGTTCCAGGCGCGACCGCTATTGTGAAGGATTACGATGAGCGTATCAGCACATCACGCCGTACCGATATACAGTATCCAGTAGCGGTACCAGTAGACAGGCAGAAATATACACTTGAAATCACAGAATCCACTTATCTTACCATATTAATTACTAGGTGAGTCTGTGCGTGAGTCTGTCTGTCGCCGACTTTCGGAACAATTTCGCATGGATTATTAGATAGATCGAAAATGTATCCGTCATAGTATCCACTGAAGCCAAGGATTGTAATAGACATGGACAGTTACGCTGTCTATATATATGTGGTACCCTAAATGTCCCTCATGGATGACCCTCATCACATACTGTTTCTCCTCTGCTCTGCCTTTCTTCCTTCCCCCCCCCCTCCTGCTCCGCCTGGGTCAGGGCGGCATTCGTGATGGCCCGGCTCTGCGACTGAGTGCCTGGCGGCGCGGGCCGGGGCGGCTTTGCAGGACCCGAGCACGAGGAAGCCACCGGGCCGGCCGCGCAAGCACCCGCTGCCGGAGGGGTCGGAGGCGCCGGCACCCGCACGGGGCGGGCGTGCGCCGAAGAAGGCCGCGCCCAGCCCCGCGCCCGCGCCCTCGCCCTCGCCGACAAAGGCGCCCGCGCCGGTGCTGCTGCCGGTGCAGATGCTGTTGCCGGGGCCGGCGGCGGAGGCGACCCCCGGCGGGAGCGGGCAGCACGGCAAGGAGGCGCCTCCGGGGGGCGACGCGCCGCCAGCTGCCGCGCCGCCTCCCGATGCCAACGTCCAGCCGATCCTCTCACCGGCGCAATGGCCATTTGGGCAGCCTCGCACGCACCCCGTGGTACGCCCTCTTTCCCGGTGCAACCCTGAGTTTTGTTGTGAAACAAAAGGTACGACCTACTTGTTCCTGGGCAGCGGGCGCAGGCAAGCTTGACTTGATGAGCCTCCTTAGGTTTTGGACTCAGGGTATGGATGGGGCGGGGCATTCAACAGGGCAGGTTTACACCTATCTGTTGAGGAAAAGTATATATGTGTGTCGATCAGGGTTTGGACACAGGGTACAAGTCGTAATATGCCTTGAAAGGGTGTTTTTTTAACGCCCCCGGGACAGGACTGGCAACAGCGGAACCCTTTTTGCAGCGTCTCTACGACGGCCGTTTAGGCAGCGATCCAGCTACGGAAAGCCCTGGGTAGGCGACGCTCCGCTGTAGTCATCAAGCAAATTGCCGGAGCATTCCCCACGACTAATTAGCGGGTGATGAATTGGGAGGGTTTATTCGGGCGTTTCACAGGTTTTGCCCATTGATACGTCGCCCTGGTGACGTCCGGCTAGTGGGGGTGTGTGGATGACGGACCCCCTCCCCTCCCCCCCCCCCCCCGCCTCTGCGCCCCCAGGAGACCGCGTAGTCGCACAGCATCGAAGGATGCTACGCTCCCCCACCGTCACTGGGACGGCGGTGAGATGGAGAAAGGGAGCGCTCGCGTGCGTGGGGCCCATTCACGCCCTCGTGCTGCGCTTGCCCAGGAAAACAAAGAAACAACGGCGGTTGGATGGGCGTTACCATGTAATGCCCCGCCGCGCGCTACAACTCACGAGGCAGAGCCCACGCTGGAATCAAGGAATCGCTTACACACTAGCCCCCCCTGGTGGAGGTTGTCTTTTAAGGGCCGCGACGGCGCAATGCTACGCCCTGCCGAATTTTAAAAGAAAAGACAACGCACCATTCTGTGAGCGTCTGGAGATCGTCGGCGCCTCCGCAGCCTGGCTACAAACTTGATGAGCGACGCGCGCAATTACACCAGGTCCTCCGCGTGGCATGCCACGACGTGCTCGGGACCTGGGATCACGAACGGCCCCAACGCCCGCCCAACTTTGGGGAACCCGAACCGCTGCAGCCCTTGTGGGGCAGCTCTCAGTGAGTTGGGACCCGCTCCGTCCCGTGGAACAAGGCGAAAGATGGCAGGCTCTGCTTGCTGCGACTGCGTATATGTCTGTGCCCGTGCCCCTGCTGCACATGCAAAAAGCTACCGCAGCAGGTGGAGCCCCGGGATCTTGCCCACCCGCCACGAGCACAGCGCCAGGCGCACCAGCAAGTGCGAGCCGTACGCGAGCCAGATGGCGGACAGCCCCATGCCCGCGCACGTGCTCATCAGCCCCAGCAGCGTGGCCAGGCCCACCGCCTGGATCCAGCACAGGCTGTCCAGGTCCTTAGATGCCACGAGCACCGCGTCCACGGCCAGCGCGATCGGCGACACCTGCGGTGTCATGCAAGCAGGGGGAGGGTTGAGCCGGCCCGGGGTTGGCAGTGGGCACCGGGGAGGCTCAAAGGGGGTGGAATGCTATCGCGCCAAGGGAAGTTCCATGCCCATCGGGCGCGGCAGGAATGCCAAACGGGGACTGCCGCAGCCCCGGCCGGGTGGGGCCATGCCGGATTGGCGGCCCGTCGGGTGTGCCGCGTACCAGGTGGCAGTACAGGATGGGCAGCAGCGCGCCGTGCATATGCGTCACGACGGCCGGGTCGGACGTGAAGATGCCATGCCCAAAGTACGTCACCTGAGGGGGCGGCGGCGAGGGGGCAAACAGCGCTCAGCGGCACTCATCAGCGGCACTCCTCAGGGCAACCCTTGCCGGGGCAGTGCAGGTGGCGGCAGGCCGGGCATCGTGGCCGCACCAGCGTGCCGATGCCTCCCATGGTCACTCCCAAGCAGAGCGCGGTCGAAAAGATGGCAAACATCGTGGACCGGGCCTTGCCAATGTCGGGGGCGGAGCCTGCGTGTGGGTGTGTGTTGGGGTACGGAGTGGGGGGGGGGTTGGGGGGGGGGTTAGTGCCTGGGGTTGGCTGCGGGCACCTCGTAAGCAGCACAGCGGCCAACACCATGCTTGCGACCCGCAGCGCATGCCAGTCGTTCGCCGCGGTGGCAGATGCCGTGCCGCATTGGGTGTGTTCCGAGTGGGAGCTACTTTGGCGCAGTGGAGCGGTCGCCGCCGCTCTTGTATACCACAATTAAGGTGGCTTGAGGGAGGTTTGCGGGCAGGGCGGAAAGGGGGAGGGGGGGAAGGGGGAGGAAGGGCACCTCCGGGTAGCAGGCTGGGCAGGAAGGTCTGGCACGCCGATGTCAGCGGCTGCGAGATGAAGGAGAGGAAGATGAAGATGCTCGCGAGGACCTGCTGCGCGGCGAGGTGCTGCGTGCTGAGGCTGCTGGACGCGTAGTAGGTGATGGAGGAGAAGCCCGCCACCTACGGTCAGCCCGGGGGAGCGGAGCGGGGACGAGGACACGGGGGATATTAGGATATCCTACACGAGTCAGGACGCCATACCGGGCTGATAGTATCTATATATACACACAATACCTTTCAATCCCGCCCCATGTTAGGACACCCTGACATCTCACGACATTAACACAGCCACATGGGCCTGCAGAGGCCGCGCCATATGCGCTTTAGTTAGCGGACCCTATGCCGGTTGGTCAGGGGCGGGCCTGTTCCTGATGCTGGGTAAGGACAGCTTGTCAAATAACGAATTTCAAATATGGATGCGGAGTCAGATGGGGTGATCTTGCTATGTTTGGGTGTGATGAGGGGTAGATAAGGAGTCGTGGACAAGGCGATGCGCGATGACAGAGAGCTCGGCCTTTTTGCTGCATGATCGTGTGTGATGGCCCGAGTGCCCGGCGCGCGCACCCGCAGCAGGTTGATCATGGTGATTCCCTTGGCAAAGTCCACAAACGGCTCGTATTCCCGTAGCCGCGGCAGCGGCAGCAGCGACGGCAGCTTCCCCGCCCGCCGCAGCGAGAGCAGCAGCCCGCCGACGAGGGCAAACTGGCTGGCGACGGTGGCCCACGCCGCGCCCGCCACGCCCAGCCCCAGCTTGCCCACCAGCAGCATGTCGCCCAGGCAGTTGATGCACCCGCTGAGGATGACCAGCTTGAGCGGCGTGTACACGTCCTTGGACGCCAGGTGCGCCGACTGCGCGATGCTGCACACGAGCACCAGCGGGCAGAAGAGCTGCCGGATGCGGATGTACGTCATCGCGGACTCGTACACCTCCGGCCGCACGCCCAGGCCGTTCAGTATGTAGGGAGCGCCCTGCGGCCAGGACACCAGAGCAGTTCAGGGCCCAGGGCATGTAAGCGCTGGTCCTCGGAGCTTCCTGCAGACGAGGCGGCCCCGGGGTCACTCACCAGCTGTGTCCAAACCGCGAGCCCCATGCCAAGCGCCAGGCCCAGACACAGCGCCGGCCGCAGCACGTCCATGGTGTTCTGCGTCGACTGTGGGTCGCGTGCAATCAAGCCCGTCGTCCCTGCGAAGCGCAGCATCGAGCCTCAGTTTTATATAAATATGCCTTTGCATGCGAACCTACGAGCATGGGGTCGCTGGGGTCGCTGGGGTCGAGCTCGGCAGGTCGCCGTCTGCAGTTTTCCTAGGCCAGGTTCCCCCAGGTTCGTAAGCAACCCAGCATATGAACACACGGATAAAAAATTCCCAAGCATTTGAAGGGGGCCAGGCAGCGTTACCGACGGCAAGGAAGGAGAGCAGGATGGTGGGGTAGTCCAGCACGGCTCCGCTGGGCTGCAGCGCGGCCTGCCCCACTGCGGTGCCGCCCAGGAACGCCGTGTCGACGAGTGTCATGAGCGGATTCACCAGGAAGATGCCCACGGCAGGTAGCGAGAAGCGCATCACCTCCCCGAGCTCCTTAAATAGCGCGTCAAAGCTCGAGCGCCGCCTGGTGGGTTGTACCGCCGCCGCGGTCGCCTCTACCTCGTCATATGCCGCGCGGCCGTCGTCCGCAGCCGCCGCCCGCAGCAAAGGGACCCCGGGGCCCTGACCCCATACCGTCGGCGCTCGTCCACCTCTGGGGCCTTTCGGCAGGTAGGGGGGCCGCGTGTGCGAGGCGGTCCGGGAGAGGGCGACGGCGGCGTATCGGCGTCGACATCTGCCGGCAGCAGCAGGCGGACGGCGAGCTATGCTGCCTCCCGGCCGACCCACAACGACGCTGGGGGCAGCCATGCTGCACCTCACTGCGTCCATCCTTCGTCCCCGGCCTGTTCGTAGCACCCTGCGCGGAGGAAATCCAGAGTCGGGGTTGGAGGTAGCGCGTGTGTCCGCGTCGTCAGTGGGTCGGCGAGCAATTGCAACATAAACGCTTCGATTGAGCGGCGAGGCATTGTCGGCGACCGCGCCTGCTGCGCGGCTGGATCGCTCGCTGCAAGACCCTGCCTGCTGGCTGCTGCGCTGCGCCGCCCCGCGCTAATCCTTACATAATTAATGCATCACCGGCAGCACAGCATCTGACCGTTAAAATAGATTATTGCTTCAGATCGCCAACGATATATGGCGAGAATATATGATGTATATTACATATTAGGACGAGAGTAAACCGGTAGTATTGTGCGAAGATGTATATTATTTCTGCGATTACTTCGTCTGGCTACCTCTCCCTACGGGTGCAGTACCGCCAATAAACAATAAGGATAATAAAAAAGATCATAATTAGCACACTTCAGAGAACATTGTCACAGCATATCCGGATTGTTCATCATTTTTATCCGGACTTCCGAAACTCGATGTGGATATCGTATGGATATAAAAGGATACGAGTAGGGACGAGGTACAGTACCCACGCGAGGCCACGAGACTCCAATGGCGGGAGCTCGCGTCCAGATTCGGAATGACGTGGCAGAGCCTCGTCGTGCAGTTCCTTGCAGCAGCCTTTGCGGTCCCAACGCCTGCCAGGCAGCACCTCATCGGCCGCCAGGCCTGGACGGCCCCTGGGCGCGCCTGATGGTCGAGGCCCATTACGGGTGCACATTTCGATGTTATCAGCGAGTTAGAGCGGCAGCAGCGCGAAGCGCCGTCCGACCGCTCAGGTCGGCTGGGCGCACAGAGAATTGTACCGTTTCAGGTCCACCGAGAGCCCCCCCCCCCCCCCCCCCCCCCCCGGCGATCAGGCCAGGTAGCGTGCCTCTTTTGAGCGCCTCGTCGTTGGGGCTAGCATGTGGCCCGCGCGCGGAGGCGCGGCGATTCTGCGTACTGTCAGCGGCGGCAGGTCGGCGCTGTCGTCCGCGCTCCGGCGACAAGCCGGCCGGCGGAGTAGCAGCGGCGCGCAGCCGCGGCGACCAAGCAGCGCCGCTGCCGGGGCCGGCAGTGAGTCCGACGAGGCGGCCACCGGTATGGCGATCGAGGCGACGGGGGAGCCGCTGGACGAGTGCCTCCAATCGCAACACCGCTTGGGCTTCGGCTTCAGCGCAGGCGGCATGCTCTTCCCGTACCTCATCGGCGTCGTCAAAGAGCTGAACGAGCAGGGCATCATGACAGGTTCGCCCGCTGCGCCGTTTTCTCGCCACGCCGCCCCGCTTCTTACACTCACGCTCGCATACCGCTGCCTGCGATGCCTGCGAGGCCAATAACAGCGAGTGACATGCTCTGCTGATCCCTGATGATCGGTCCTTCTCTTTGCCAAGCATCCTGCACCTGGGCTTTCCGCTTGTTTTACGTGATGCTTATAACCCTACCACCTACCGGGGACTCAGCTACAATATATAACAATGACGGATCAGTCTCTTGATAAAATGACAGATCACTCACTTCTTTTGATCTTCTCCAAGAGAATTGCTTCAGTCTCCATACAGAGAGTGATCTCTACAGTAAATTCGTATATTGCCTGAAGAGTTTCCAATAGTGACACATTGCTTACCACGTGCTTCTGGTTGCAGACCGGACGAAGGTGGCCGGCGCGTCAGCGGGGTCCATCGTGGCGGTGGCCAGCGCATCAGGGCTGCCAATGGACGAGGCGAGGCGTGCCACCACTCACCCGGCAGCTCATGAGCAGCCCCTAATCATCCTCCACAGTCCATGGTCCGAGGGCCAGCATGCGCCCCCATCGCGCCTGACATCCCCGCCTGGCGCCGGTGGCAGATCATGGAGGCCTGCCTGGAGCTGGCGCACGACTACCGAAGCTTCGGGACGCGCGGGCGCATGGGGGTGCGCTCACAGCGCGCAGCAAGACGCGCAGCATGGCATGTGCACACCCCCATCAGCGGCCAAACACAGCTAGCCGCTGACAGAGAGCCCGGCCCCCATCGCCCCCACTTCGCCGCCCACAGACCCAGCTGCAGATGTGCCTGGAGAAGGCAATGCCAGATGATATCCACGAGCGGTGCAACGACACCGCCCACGTACGCAGCCCTCTCCCCCAACCCCGCCAACCCCCCACCTGCGGCCTTATCTGACGCATCCGACCCCCAGAAATCTGCGCGCGCTGCACCGCACCTCATCACACCTCATGCCATGCCGTGTCATGTCATGCATGCTACGTCCCTGCAGGTGGGCCTCACCAAGCTGCTGCCCTACCCCCGCCACGAGCTGGTGCACCGCTTCCAGTCAAAGGCGGAGGTCCTCCAGGCGGTGCTCACCTCGTGCCACATCCCGTGGTACTTCAACGGCCAGTTCTGCACCACCTTCCGCGGCTCACTCTACTACGATGGGGGCCTGACGAATCTCATCCCGGTGCCGCACGGCGTGGAGACAGCCATCAAGGTGCCACCTCACGAGTAGTATTCTACCTATGTCGTAGAATTGAATACGGTTCACAGGGCCGAAAAAGAATGAATTGCTTTACACTTTCGTGTCAGAGTTATCGTTCTGTGTTCGTGCTGTATTCTGAATATATGCATTATATATATGCGAAGGTATGTATGCATAGGAATTCAGTATTTCACTAACACACGCTCTCTCTTAACAGCTCAGACAAACACTACGCCCTTCCGCAATGTTGAACCCCCGCCCCCCCCCCCCCCCCCCCCCGCGTCCGCCAGGTGTCCTGCTTCCCCTCGCAGCGGCTCAAGCGGGTCAGCGGCATCACCGTGAGCCCCGACTCCTTCGACGAGGGCTACCCCCACAGCATGTCCCAACTGGTGCGCCACCCTGGGCCAGTCCAGACAGAGATGGGGCGGATGTGATACAACTGCCCGTCGTATCCCATACAAGGATACAAGGCCCGCTGCCTTCCGTCGGCCGACTCAGAGATATTGCTTCGTTCGCAGATCTCGTGGGCGTTTGAGCCGGCGGAGGAGGAGATGTTGCTGGACATGTACGCGCGCGGGCAGAAGGACGCGCGCGCCTGGGTCACCGTGCACTGCCCGCCCAAGTTCAGCACCGGCCCGGCCGCGGCGCCGCGCGTCTGAGGCGGGGGGGAAGGACGAGGGGCGGCGTGTGGTGGCTTGATAGCACAATACTTGTGATACACTCTTCACCGCTCCTCAACCAGCCGATTCTTTGTCAACACACACAGCGCTCTTGCGTAGTGCGATCCTCACCTCAGCCCGTGTCCCGCTACACGAACCAGGGTACACGACGAACGTCCATTGAAACACGCGACGACGTGAATTGCCGTACATGCGTTTCCTGCCGTTTTATGCCCCCTCAACTCGCAGCCTGCTATAGCGCTACGCTCCACCGTTAGCGCCAAGCGGCCAACCGAGACCGGCTCTCGCCTTGAGCTGTTGCCAGCGGTGTCCCCGGACGCCTCGGGATTTCGGAGGTGAAGATGGGAGAAACACCCCCTTACAGCGCTGCCCGTATGCTCTCCGATCGCCGAGGCGTACCTTCGCACCACATAATAAGCCGTCAATAATCTCTAATCGACAAGGTGGCGCGCCATTCTTCTTCAGGGTTTGGGCTTACCGTGAACTGCTCGCTCACTAGCTGGCTTACAACTCTTTGCATGGCGTGACGTCGAAAGAATTGAAGGACTACTTGATTGCTCAAGTCCAAGTGTGTTTAGGGTAGGCAGAGGGCTTGGTGTCTTAGGTCTTATTGTACACAGGTGCGGGCGCAAGTGTTGGGTCGTACTTAGATTTGAATGTAATGGTTTAGGGTATGCACAGATATACTCTGATAATTTAGGTTTTTACATGTTCCAACGGTGGACATGCCACTCTACATATCCGATGGGCTGATGGCATGTAGCAGCTTATGTGTGGTGCTTGGTGGGTTTGATCACGCTGACCGTCCTTGGGATGTTAGGGTTAAAGGCCCTATCCTGAATCAGAATCAGCACCCGGCTACTCGGGTCGCAGCGCCCCCTCCACCAGGTCCGCCGCCTCCCGCGCGGCGCCCACAAACACAGTCCAGCCCGAGCCGCCGTGCCCGTAGCTGTGCACCACGGGCCGCCCGCACGCGTGGGCCGCCTCCAGCTCCAGGCGCAGCTGCGGGCGCGAGGGGCGAAGGCCGCAGCGCTCCTCCAGGACCAGCCCCTCGCTGACGTCGAGTCCCGGCACCAGCTTGGCCGCACGCTCCAGGATGCCCTGCGTGCGAGGGGTCCCCGCGTTGAGGCAGACGGGCGTAACTTGAGGGATCGTGACTTCATATTTATTCACAACAGTCGCAACATCGAGTTCGTGATCTCGCCCCACCTAATCCGTCATGTTCTGAGCGTTACTGTCTGATTTTCTTTATCTATTGAAGACAATAAGATTGGGCATCATCCCACCTACTTATTTCAAACCACCTGTTCTTGCCGTTTAGGCCACCTAACCAGGGCCTTATGCATCAAATATCGGTAGAGTCATCTGATACCTATTATGCTCATATCCATCCAGGGCATTCCCATGCCTACGTCGCATCGTGTATCGGAGTAATGGAGGCTTAACACCTGACCTGCATCGGATGACTGAAGGTTTGCTTTCGCTACTGCTGACTGTAAGAAAGATCGGTCCCTGACCGGGTCAACCAGCAGATCGCTTGCTGACAGTCAATGTGTAATCCTATTCTAAACAGTCATCGTAACAGTCATTACATTATAAACCATTTTGTCATCGTCATTTGGGCCACTTAACCACGAACTAACTACCTAAGTATCGGTATTGATTAATCTGATCACAACCAGGCACGTACCGATTGAAATCAATCCCAGGCCTGACTCGCAGCGTGTATGTCACCGAAGGGTGGATTTTGCAGGCTTACTAGCTGTAAAAACAGATCGGTCCATCGCCAGGTCAACGAGCAGATCCCTTGCTAGAGATTATCATATGATCCCTCCATCTTATTTTCTGATCAAATAAAAACCTTTGTGCTGGTTTAAGATTGTGATGACGTGATCGTGGCCTGCCTGGCGAGGGTGAGGCCAATCTTTGCCCGGTGCTGCGGCCGCACCTGCGTGATGGCCGGGTCCGGCTGCTCGCTCCATTTATCCGCGATGGCGGTGCCGCCGCAGATGATCTTGTCGCGGCGGGGGAACACGTAGGCGGAGCCGCCCAGCTCCTCCAGGCCGTCCTCAATGATGTAGGCGCGCGAGACGCCCGCCTGCGGCGCCAGGCCCACCACCTGCCCGTACACCGGCCGCACGCTCTCGTCCTGCACAAATGTGCGCGCGTGCACCCCCGTGCAGTTAACGACCGCCCGGACGCGCCCGCCCAGCGCCGCCTCCTCCGCCGGCACGTCCATGAGGGAGTCCAGGCAGCGCGGGACCAGGCGGCCGCCGCGCGCGGTGATGTCCTCCTGCAGCCACGTCAAGTAGGCGCCGGTGTTGAAGCAGAACGTCTGCACCAGGAAGCCGTCCACCGCGGTCACCCAGCCGCCGCGCGCTTCGTTGAACTCGGCCAGCTCGCGCTTGCTCAGGCGCCGGTAGTCCAGGCCGCAGCTCCCCCAGTCCGGCTCCGCCACCTCGTGCTCGATGTGCATGACGTAGCTCTCCATCGGGTGGCAAAGGTCCTCGCGCGGAGGCGCGCGGCACAGCTCCAGCGTCTCGCGCACCCAGCGCTCGCACTGGCTGACGGGCTGCAGAAGGTAGGGGAACACAAAGCCTAGAGGAAAGGGGCGAGGGGGGCAGCATTATACTCTTATTATGCCATCGGCTATTATTATTTACACATAGGAAACCGGAAATTTATTAGACGATAAATTCTCGGATAAAAAGAAATTTAGCGAATTAAGAGGTTGTTCAAACGATCGTTCTCCGCCTCGGTTCTCGTTCTCCGCTGCGGTAGTTTGGTCAATAATCAACAATCAGATATATTCGACTGTAATAATGGAGTTTTGTGCAATTTGTCCCGGTCTAATCTTTTGCTTGCGTCTGTATTGTGAAATTATAGCGTTTAGGATTTGTTTATCGACTATATATCGGTTACTTTGGTGATTTCCGACATCGCCTTCTGCTGCTAGCTCATGTAATTATATATCGGTTACAGCAGCCGCGAGCGCACTAGCTTGCAGATTGGGCGATTGGACGGTTCGCCGCCGCCGTAGCCGCCGTTGTGCTGCGCGAAGAGCCGAAGAGGGGGACAGGTGATCTTTACTGGGGCACGCCACCCTGCGCGCCGCTGCCTGGCTGAGGACGCCGAGGGCGCGGGGTGCCTGAGCCAGCGGGACCTACCGGCAGCAACCGAGCTGGTGGTGGTCTGCGGATCGAAGCTCCTCGCCACCACTGTCACGCGGTGCCCCCGGCGGAGCAGCTCCTGCGCAGTGGAGAGGCCCAGGATGCCGCAGCCAACCACCACCACCACGCCGTCCCGCTCAACGCCCTCACCACCCGAATGATCCGGCGGGGCGGCATGGATAGCGTGGCTCCGCCGTGATCCCAGCGCGGTCGGCCGAGCCCAGCATGTAGCGCTTCTACTCGTAGATACCACCGGCAATTTCCTCATCGTCGACAAGACCGATGCGCCACGGCGAACTGTCGGACTCCCAGAGCTCCGGAAAGACAGCGCGACTGCGTCGCTCGCCCGAGCAGCGCGCGCGGGCAGGGCCCTCAGCACCAGTTGCGCCATTCTGAGCACGACGGACAATGGGTTACCTGCTCGCAGCTACGGAAGCCACGAGCCGTGAACCGTTACCTTGTGCTAATCTCGAGGGCTAGAGATACAGGACAAAACTCCGATGTCGACGACTCCCCTGCTGCGGCAGTGAGAGGGCTCCCCCGCAAATACTGGCAGCCGATTTCTCGCTACCATCGTACAGTTATACCAGCACTCATCCCTCTCATATTGATGAATACCGACGATACGTAATCCTTTATATCGTCCCTGCTATATCATAAAATTCCTGGCACATCAGCAACCTCAGAAGTACGCCCCGTACCGGTACCCGTGGGAAATCCTTAGCAGCATCAGGCAATGATGATAATGTACGACGGGCGGAGTCATCGCATCACATAGTCGCCTTGTACATACAGCAGGTTTGCTTAACATTTTTAAATGAGCTACCCGGGTAGCTACAGAAGGCGATTATCAGGAAATCACCAGAAAAGGACAATCGGAAAGGTACTTGATACCCTGCGCTTGTACCGTACAACGCGTGCGGGCCGGGCGCCCTGATGTCGCTTTTCCAGTCGGACCACCTGTCAGCCCGCAAGCTTCCGGCCCCATGATGCTCATTTGGCCGCTGCTACGCGGGTGCTGCTGGGTCTTCGTCGCGTTCCACGTGGGGGTTCCGCGCTGGTCACGTGCCTTGGCCCTAAGTGCAGTAAGGATCCGTTTTGGCTTCGCTCTACGGATGGCTCAAACGCTACGGATTTCGTCGTGGATCACCTACACATCTGCCCCGTCGCAAACTACAAACACCGCATGCATACCGCTTTGAAAAATCTGTGGGCTTCCATGCCGATTGAAGCGAACGGGATGGTGCTTGACCGGGACTCACCGCTCGGGAGTCGGCGACTTGACCCTTGAGGCGAGTGGGTTGCGCCCGGCGGGCCGCTCGCGGCCGCCATATTTGACGTTGGTGGGGTGGGTGGCCCGGCGTGCGATTACATGATCGATTTCGCGTGCGTGTCCTCCACGAACCTCACTTGGGACAACAACCCCCGAAGGTGCACCCCGGGGATTGCGGCGACCGAGGTGGAACATGGTAAGTTTGGAGCGGACCGGGTGTCTTCCGCCCCAGTGCATGGTGTTCACCGTTACTACCCTTTTGTGGTTGAAGACCGCGGCCGTCTCGGCAAATCCGCTTTGACGGCGGTCTACATCTTCGCGGTGTTGCTTGTTGTGCGCAACTTCCATGGTGGTCCTTCTGCCCCGACTTCATGCTTCCTTCGTGGTCAGTCTGTCCAGGCTCTACTTTGGAACTTTGTCGCCAGCAAACTTGCTGAGTTCCGCCATCACCTATCGCGCACACGGCGGGGGTTAAAGCATCGGGTCTATGCTTGCGTGCATGGTACCTTGGGCTGGATTATCTCTGCGGGAGTGCAGCCGGCCAAATCTTCAGCGTGTGCTCGCATCCTCTTCTGTTGTTGCTTCCACCCCGTAATTTCTGTAGTAGACGTTTTGTTATTGCCTTAATTTTCGGA
Organism: Tetraselmis striata; assembly: GCA_006384855.1. Taxonomy (NCBI): domain Eukaryota; kingdom Viridiplantae; phylum Chlorophyta; class Chlorodendrophyceae; order Chlorodendrales; family Chlorodendraceae; genus Tetraselmis; species Tetraselmis striata. The sequence continues at coordinate 184,493 of VCJN01000126.1, read as the reverse complement.
TGATTTCCTGATTGCCTTTTGCACCTAGCTCATGTAACTAATCTTTACCCGTAACCAAACTCGCCACCAATCGCCTACCATGTGCCGCCACAGCCGCCGTCGCGGGCGCTCATGGTTCATTGCCCACGGGTACATGTACTGATGATTACGTGTGCTAGCTACAACATTCAAGAAATCCATACATAAATCCAGAAGGAAATCCTGCTACGAGTCACCAGAGGCGGGAACCGCCATGGCAGCCACCAACCAGGCATCGCCACCCGCCAGCCGCCGCTCCACGCAGCAAGGACGCTCTCCCCAACACACAATTGCAATCCCGGGCTACTCCAATAGCGGGACTAGCCGAATGTGAGGTGGAGGCGCCGACAGAAAAGGAGCTTCGAAGAGGTCTCGCAGCAAAGAGCGGAAGTGGGGGGTTTAACCCAGAACGGGGCGCCACGGGCGGGTAACCGAGGCGGGCCTCCAAGCGCCAAATCCGCCGCGGCCAGCTTGGTCGCGTCCCCTTCCGCCGTTCGTAGAACTCCCCCCCCCAACACAACATCCCGGGCCACTCCAATAGCGGCACTAGGCCGAATGCGAGTTGGAGGTGCCGACAGGACAGGGAGAGGGTGCTCAACGAACCGCGAACGAGAGGTTGACCGGACCAGCAACGGCATAGGACGCCGGTATCCAGCTCGCACTTCTCCTCCGCAGCAGTGACAACACGGGCGGGGCCAAGGCTACGAAGGTGCCACCCGTGCACGAGGCAGCCCCGTTCCCATCCCCGGCCGGGGGTGGAGGCAGACAGAGGGCTCGCGATTCAGAGGGTTGGGGACGGTCGTCGGATCCACCCAGGCAGCGGGTGGGTGGGGGGCGGGAATATGAGGTACTTCTGGTAGTAGTCTTTACTGCTAGTGTGAGTTACAAAAAGGGCAGTTCTCCAATATTAGAAAATCAACACAGCAAGCCGCCGAAAAGCGGCCCGCATCCCGCATGGATGAGATGCAAGGCGGGATGGATGAGTGACGCGCACACGGTTCAGTCTTTAATGCTACGGTGTGTATCTCCTACATATTTATAATTACATGAGCTAGCAGCAGAAGGCGATATTAGGAAATCACCAAAAAAAAGGACAATCAGAAAGGTCCTCTACAGCGACTGCGAGGTGGAAGCGGTAACATGAGAAGATGCAGAATGGGCACGAGCACACGCATCAGACTTGGCCATCTGCACACCGCCGGCAGAGAGAATGTCGCCCAGGGTACCATGCACGCAAGCCGAGACCCGCTGCAACAGCCCCCGCCGTGTGCGCGACAGGTGACGGCGGAACTCAGCAGGTTGGCTGGCGCGCGACAAATGAAGTTCAGAAGTGCCTGAACGGATTGCTTTGACCACGAAGGAAGCATGAGGTCGGGGCGGAGGGACCGCCAGGGAAGTTGCGCACAGCCAACAGCACCGCGAAGATGTAGACCACCTATATATCCATGTATCATGTATCTCCCATATATTCCCATCCTTTCGGTGTCATCCCTACTGGTACCTGTATTAATGGGTTTGGGTCCGTGGGGCGGTAGACCTGTAGTACAGTCGGGCGAGGGCAAAGTAGTGGCAAAGTACTACTACGGGCGGCGTCCCTACCTGTACCTGTAGGGTGACACCTGTAATCCTTAGGATGACTCGCATCGTCGGTTTGTTAAATGTCAAGTACCCATCAGCGCGCTGCGCGCTGCTGTCGGCTGTCGACGCCTCGGCGCCGCCTCGCAGCATACTTATTACTCGTACTGTACCGTTAAACACTCGTACGACAATCACGTACCTTGTAGCAGTAATGGCTGCCGCCGCCGCGCGCGGTGCAAGAGGAAGCCGTTATTTACGAGGGTCGTTGTGGCCGTTGGAGGGGCTGCTCATCCCCCGTCGGCGGCGGCATGGACATGCGGCCGAGTCGTGACATGCGCTCCTCCATCATCCGCCTCTGCAGATAGGCCGTGGCAACGCACGCTGCCTGTGACGCACCCCGAACGCAAGCCCCTGTGAGGCCTCGAAATCGAAGGCACAGTTTCGTGTATGTCACGATCCCGAGGCACGAGATCTGGTCGCCACAGGAGTATTGCTTCGGGCGTTCGGCTGAACGACGCTGTCGACGGGCAACCGTCGATTGGAGGCAGCACGGGGCCCAACCGCTCGGGCCATGACGCCCCGCCGGTGTCGCGCTACAGCGGCGCTGCAGGCACTACTCCTACTGGTACTGAGCTGCGGGTCGCGAGGCTCTCGAGTAGCGCCAGCGCGTCGCAAACTATCGGAGGAGCTCCCGCATAGGCTGATAGTCGGCTTCAGTGTCTCTCAGGACGGCGCCGCCGTGCGCCCCAAGGCCGAGGAGCTCCACCGGCAGCTGGAGGCTGTGCCGGGTGTCGCCGCAGTTGAGCCGTTGGGGAACACGAAGCACTCCATGGCGCTGGTGACAGCCGTGCAGCCGACAGACCTGGGAAAGCTTGAGGCGATCATCGGCGAGCTGAAGTCGGTCGCATTCGTGGAGGTCGACCATGTCGTTCAGGCCAGCCAGGCAAACGCGTCGGCGACAACCGCCGGCGACTCCGTCGCGACATCCCTTGCGCGCGCTATGATAGAGCATCGACTGGACGACCCCGGGTTTTCATTACAGTGGGGTCTGGGCGCAATCGATATGGGTGTCGGCTGGCGCGGCACCACGGGGAGCCGCGCTGTCTTGGTGTGCGTGGTGGACACAGGGATCGACTACGAGCACGAAGACCTCCGGGACAATGTCTGGACAAACCCCGGGGAAATTCCTGGGAACGGGAGAGACGATGACGGCAACGGGTACATCGACGACGTGCATGGCTATGACTTTCACAACCGGGACGCTGATCCCATGGACGACCACTCGCACGGAACGCACATTGCAGGCGTCATCGGAGCGGTGGCACGGAACGGGAAGGTAAAATTTCAATCCTAATTATTTCAAAGTACCGAATCCCACTCCACGTCTTTTTCGAATGCCATCAGTGCAGCACGCACCTATTAGTTGACGCTTTCAAATTGGCATCGTGCACGTCTGCGACAGGGCATCGTAGGGGTTGCTCACGAAGTCTCTCTCATGGCCTGCAAAACAATGAACCACCAGCTGGAGGGCTACGTTTCCGATAGCATCCGCTGCGTGCAGTACTGTCATGACAACGGCGCGGACATCATGACATTCTCCTGGGGCAGCTACGACTACAATGTGGGGTTGCATTCCGCCATCGATCAAGCGGAGGAGGCTGGGCGGCTGATTGTTGCATCGGCCGGCAACTCCCAGAATGACAACGACCGGCGACCATACTACCCTGCATGCTATCCCAACATGAATGTGATTTCGGTTGCGTCAGTCGGCCCTGACAACCGGCTGTCGTCTTGGAGCAGCTACGGCAGGAACTGCGTTGACATTGCTGCTCCCGGGGAACGTATATATTCCACGATGCCCGGAAACTCGTACGGTCTGAAATGGGGCACTTCACAGGTAGGTGCCGCAGGACGTGTGCATGACGTTGGAAATGCATAGCGAAAGGGCGTGGCAGCTGGAGTGTTGCTGACGCACACATGCCCTGTTGGCTGGCATTGCAGGCTGTCCCTTACGTAGCGGGCATAGCAACGCTACTCAAGGCGTGGTACCCGAACATTAATCCAGCGGGTGTCAAGCTAATCCTCCTGGACTCGGCGGAGCGCGTGCCGTCGCTGCTGGGCAAGTGCGTCTCCAATGGCGCGCTCAATGCGTCCGCCGCGCTGCGACTCGCGGACCAGATTGCCTGGACATCGTTCACGGAGTATCTGCACGGTCGCGACCCCTCGCTGCGAGGTCCCTGAGGACAGATGGGCCGCATCCTGCATGTGATATGTACATAGTGCCAACAGTAACGCCGCTGAGACGCGAGCGATGGGTGTAAATCCCCTTGAGGGGAGACTTGCCAGTAAGCTGCAGGGCTGCGGCACGATTGCTTGGTTTGTAACACAAAAACAAGAGCACATTGCTCATAGACATATTACAGCTCGTCACAGTGTGATCCTTACAGAGCGGTGCATGGGATTGTATCATCCGGTGCCGCATGTATTGGAACGAGCTGCTCCGCTCCCCTCTGGCCTTCCTATGCGGGCACACCGCCTTGCTAAGGCGCGCTCCGCCAGTGTCCATACACCCGCATCGCTGCTACGCGGCAAGTGTGCGGGTGCTGTAGCTTGCGTCAACAGTACCGCGACTCCCACTTACCACTCTTGCTGTTCCCCCATACTCCCCTGTACCTGGTCGACGCAAGACGCGCAGCATCATAATCAGCGAACATGACATCCAGCACAGAGGACACGATTCATTCTCCCTGCCTCTGCATTACATCCCTACAAATATATAATCGTTATAGATAGGTATGCAAATATTCATATTTAGTATTATACGATACCAGTGCGCATGCCAATCCTATTTATACTTGTGCTGCTGCTAATCCTACTGCATAACTATGGCTGCCGTGCCATAAGAGCACTGCGAAAATTAACCCGCTATGCCTGCCAGTGGTCAATTGTAGACGGAAACTTCAGCAAATGTTCTTACATGCAAGCCCAACCTGACGCTTATATGGGAGTTCTTTAGGTGCATCGGGATTACTATGATTGCGATAATGACCACGACCACGACCACAACCACGATTACCTTTCCTATGACTATTACTAGTACCCGTACTACTGCCACTGCTATTATTAGTATTTCTATACATAGTACTATCTTCCTATGACTATTACTAGTACCCGTACTACTGCCACTACTATTATTAGTATTTCTATACATAGTACTATCTTCCTATTATCGGCGTTATTATTTTGTGTTGCTACTCCTGTTACTGTCACTGTTTTACGACTATTATAGGAGTCGCCATTATCACTATATATTTGAATCCTCTCTGCTCACTGCCTCTCCCTTTTTCTCGTGGCCGCCCCATGCGTACCTGGAGCCGGACTGCTTGGCAACATCGCAGCGAACGGAGGCGTAGTGGTCCAGCATCATCAGAAACTGGGAGGGCGATAGCTTCCTGACGTCCTCGATGTCGGCTTCGTCATACTCCTCGTGCGGGAAGTTCAGGTCCGCGGGGTCCACGGCTGCGGCTGTCTGGTGCAGCTTGAGGACGGACACGTCGTGCACTCTGGCGGCCTGCTCCGCGTCGCTGAAGGGGCCCACTTGCTGCGGGTCCTTTGCACACAAGCCAAAAAAGCGCCAACCGCGCGAATGGCATACAATCAGCGTCGCCATGAGGCCATGTTTTCACCGCACCAGCCGACACAGCATGAGAACAAGAGCAACTTTCGACTGGATATGACCTCTGGCAGGTTCGTATTCGCATGCAGCGCTCGTATTATTACCGCATCGGCACCCTATGGTAAATTCTGCGTAAAACTTTAAGTCTTGACAATACTAACACGCGGCAGCGTAGTCAAATTTATATTGATCTACAATGTAATGATACGGTAACTCGTACTGGTACTGAGACCGGTATGGATACGGCTAAACCCTCAAGCGGTCAGGGGCAGAGGCAACACAGAGTGGAGTCTCAATGGCGCCGCACCTTTCCAGGCTCGAGCGGGATCTCCGCATGCCATTGAGTGGCCCACCTGTGCGAGTCGGCAAGAGCGGCAGCGCATTGAAAAATAAGGGGCCATACTTCAAATGGGGGCATGCGCTGGCCAGCGTGGATGGATGGATGATGGGTCTGGTCTACCTCGCTCGGGATATCCCCTTGTACTTGTCCCGTTGAGCCTTCTCAGCAAAGGCCGACAGCCGGCTCCTCGCAGGCGCCATGGCAGACGGCAGCGGGTTCTTCTTAGACACTTCCACCGCTGCCTTGATGACTCCGGCCGCAATGCTTGCGCTCATGTGCCGCGGCGGGACCCGTAGGCCGGGTGGGTGGGCGGCTGCTGTGCCCTGCACGTCTCCCAGGACATGCTGGTGCTCAGCACGTAGCACATGTGTTCATAGGAGTAGTCTTTTAAAACAAGAAAACACAAGAAGATAACACGAAAATATAAATATATACACACTCATATACGTATCTATGTATGTAATTATTTGGATGTATATATATATATATATGTGTATATGTGTGTGTGTGTAAACTAATGTTACCAAAACAAGGATAAAAATAGCAAACAACACCACACTTACGGAAAGATAACGACTATGTAATACTTAAAACATACTCAATAAATAAATACACTATTAAGCGCAAATGTAACTACATAATAATACTAGAACATGATCCAATAATAAATACACTCTCGCATCTTGAACTAATACCAAGTAGTTATTCGCAACAGGTTCACCAATGAACGGAGGGGCCAGATCTGCTTCGTTACCTGCTGGGTTGTGTGGGAGTTCTTCGTGGCGGTCTCAACTTGCGGAGTGCCATTGCCGTGCGCGAAAGTGGCCTGTGCCCAGGCGGCGCTGACCGTGGGCAATGCGGCCAGGTCATCGTACCAACCCTGGCAGTCTCCCGCCCAGTCGGCCTCAAGCTGCTGGAGGGCGGCGTCATAGGTGCTCTGCTCTGCGTCATCCTGTATCGGACTCAGGCCATCAGTTGGTTCAGGCAGCCCAAAATCTGGCACGGGCGGAGATGGCATGGTGAGGAGCTCAGCGCCAGGGAGGCAGCCTGCAGATAGGTAGGGGGGGACAGGGCGATGCGGACAAGGGAGGGGGGGAGGGGGGCTCACGCCATGGCTGCATGTGTCATGTGCAGATGAATGAGACAAAGCATGTCCTCAGATATGCACATGCCATATTAAAATGAGCTAGATGCGTGAGCGATGCCGCAACACGTGAGAGCCCGCGCCTCACAGTCGCCATGAGTGCGGCATTGGCGAGAGTCAGACGAGTGCTCCGCCAGTGCTATGAACAAACACGTGAGCGGCAGAAGCCCTTTATTACTCCTTAATGTCACGTAAACGGTGATCTAGGTGACTATTGTATGCCTTGCCGTTGTCCTATAGCATTCATTCCTACAGCAGATACATTGCCGCCATCGTGGCCATGACCCCATGGCGCTGCGCTATCGCCTGACTTTTTTATATGAGGCGCTACGCACCGGCATCTACACATTCACGTGGTGCGACACACGTCCATTCACGCCTCGCGATGAACATGCAGGACCCGCTTCACGCTCTATGAAGCCACCTATGACCAGCCCTATCTTTCACCTCGTATCACATGGAATGCTGCCGTTTAGAAAGTATGTGCCGCTGCCGCGGCGTTAACTTCTCGGTCGCACAGCCAGTGCTGCTGCGGCGCGCAGGCAGCATACTCTGTTTAGAGAGGCCGGGGGTGCGTGGCGTCCACGGCCGCTTGGGGTGCTTGGAACTGATGTCGGCGAAGAGCGCCTGGACGGCAGACGGCAGCTCGGCCACCTTCTCCATGAATCCCGGGCCGAGCTTCATCTGCTTGCCCGTGGTGGGGCTTTGGGCGTTCACAGCAGCATGATTCGGTGTTTGCATTAGCCCAATACGGGTGCCAACGCACCTACAAGAAAGACACGGTTTTAGACTCTTTGGGGTCGGTAACCGCACTTTCTTAAATTTCGCAGTATATTCGTTGCGATATCGTATTCAAATGAGGTAGGAAAAGCGATCACTTTCTTATAGCGCGTTTTTGTAGCCGCGTCGGTCCCGTGCAGCGCCAGACAATTCTGCGTACAGAGCCAAGGCACAGCAAGCAAATGTATGCATGCTTCATATCAAAGCACGACTTGGCCGCGCAGTTAAAATCATCTTATACAGATACATATATTAGAAACCCGTATAACATCTTATGTATTTGCCGTTTGGGCAGTAGTAGTACTGCTACGTGGGTAAAAGCATGTTCAATTAAGTGCGCGACCAAGCCACTGCACCCGCCCTGGGGCTGGCTGGCGGGGCGAGTAGTACACTATTCTGATACACTGATGCTGAATTATTGTTATTGACATCCTACTTTACACATTAAATGGACGGATAGACAGCGGCCGACTGACGCGGCCAGGGGCTACTTGTCGAGTCATTCTGTTATCACAGCCGCAAATGATTTCTGCCACATGGTTTCGGAGCGATGGGTGATCTAAACGGAGTAGTACGCCCACCTGCGGCCTCTGCTGAAACTCGGTTTATGTTTCAACAAGCATGTTTATTACATCATATATTCACAGAATGTTATATGATATACAGCACGCCATTACCTGTAGATATTAGGAACGAACAAGATAGTGCTTGCCCATGAGAGTGAGTTGCTACTGCGCCCGCTTGCGTGATAATTCTAGTGCTGGTAGAATATGCGGATATCATTGACCATATCATATATATTCCCTATCTTTGATATGCCCCTCGAGCCGGAGTTATATATTGTCATATACTACCGCAGCCATCACCATCGCCGCTTCCACCGGCATGAAGTAGTAGTGTATATAGTGTTACGATGGATACAGTGAAAGCAACCACAAGGCTTGTCCATGCTATCAACAGCACTGATGCTTGGCAACTTTGCTGTGCTGATACCATAGCAAAATGGCAGCAGGCAGTCGCCTGCCGCTTGCAAGGGTGTTGCAAACCTTATCATTGTCTGCTGCTGCTGACTGCCCCAGCCAGTGCTGGCACTCTTTCGTAGTCCAGCTGGGGGTGCAGCAAGAGCGGCGGGACGACTCTTTGCTCCGGTCTTGGCCCTGATATCATCCGGTGTCGTATTGGACAAGCATCGTGATGTATTAGAATGTGTGGTTGAGAGAGAGAGAGAGAGGGAGAGGGGGAGAGAGGGAGAGAGAGGAGAGGGAGAGAGGGAGAGAGAAGCGGGGCCGTAGGTGGTCGGAGGGCATCACCATGATGGAATGAGAACATGCAAACTAACAAAAAAAGAATAATGTTCATACGAGTGTTTAATCGGCATGTATGCTACTACAGGCACCCCCAAGGAATGGAATCTTGCGCCACGTCCAGTCAATACATATATCTTGTGCTGGTATTCATTTTTGTCTTTCGCGTTTCGTCGTCACATTCAGTACTTCGATGTTAAAATGAAGGGGGCAATCATCAAGCCCCAATATGCAAGTAAATAATATAACACTGTGTATTTCTATATTAAAATTCATCGTCAAACGATGGAAACTACATTGTAATAGCAGTTACCCGTAGTAGATTTTGAAGTTTCAGTAAATGTATAGTCATTAGTACATTGACATTGTTTAATTGGAACAATGCGTTGCCTATCGCACTGAATAATACACTATCGTCCACGCAATTTTTCAACGCTTATGTGTCTTTGATATGTTAGGCCATATTGCGCGACGACCAAAAGACCGAATTTGCTAGAGTAAGATGATGCTGTGAAGTCGGCAAATGCAAGTCACTCCTACCGTGATGGCTGCTGGGGCGATGCTTTGTTGCGTGGGCGTTGAGAACTTGCTGGCACGCATTCTGGAGCTCCATCACTCGCACTGGCGGTTCCAACAAAGGAAGGAGATGGCGCGAATAATCCTGCTGGGTGGTCCATACTTGGCGCAGGAGGGCTGTGCCACAAACAAGTCCCATTTCAGTGACATGATAGCAAAGTGTATGCTTTACCGAGTGTGCAAAATACGTGTAAAACGCAAGAAGCATTATTGTAGTCTGCGCAATGATAGCGAAAGCTATCAGTAAACACAGACCCTGAAACCCATTCTGTCAGCTTTATAGTATTCATTGCCGGTGCGCATATTTTTCGATATGAATTAAGCCGCTGCCGCTGGCATTCAAGGCAATCGGTATCCCTCTCACCTTGGAAGGTCATCAAATGGCGGATGAGAAGCCGCATCTTGCCACTGTACGTTATGCTCTCCGGAAGGGGAATGACGCTGGCCGGTATGCTGCATAAATGATATAACACGATAGAATGGCAGAATGGGTGAGTCGTGAGTGCTAAGTACGTCAATTGTAGCATCATTGGGTCACTTGTCTTTCGAAACAGTGTCGCGCGTGGCATAGAGTAAAATGGTCCCGCTGGGACCCTTTCGTAAAGTCGCAGTGTGAGCCGGAGTGCTGACGTTATATTTTATATTCGTACCAATTGTAGGACGTAAGGGGGGATGCCTGATCCGTAGTTGATCACTTGGGAAGGTTAGTCAGCAGTTACTTTACTTCCGGTAATGCTTAGTGATATGCTCGCATCTTTTAAGTCACGGCGCCTACTAACCGGACCCCCCCCCCCCCCCCCCCCAGGACCGCGCCACTTTCCTGGGCGTACAATACAGTTATAACTTTCGTCCGGATTACTGCTGTTACGATGTAAGTATGCCTGCACTTAGAGAGGGAGAAAGAGAGAGAGAATCTTACATAGACCCGTAGGTGGTTCGAGGGGTAGCACTTTATAGTAGTTATAGTGTTCAGTGTTAATAATTGGTAGCATATAGCATATATGCAGCAATTCTTCGGGGTTACATACGGGCCGAGCGTTCATATAGGTAAGAGCAGGTTATCTGCTTGCAGCCTTGCCTACATCACTAAGTGCAGTCAGCCTCGGTATACAATAACATATCAGCTTCAGGCACCATGATTTTATGAAGGGGCTACTCACCATATCAATGAGGTGTGACAGATCATCGTGTTCGCCCAGGCAGCTGTCAAAAAGGGCACTGATGGCAGAGTTGTCCACGCCTGAATGGGACGAGTACAAAGCCTGCGACGGAAGTGGTGTTGTCTGGTATGTGTCGCCTTTGTAGTCGGGAGGCAGAGAAGGCAAGCAGCACTTCATGGGCGAGGTAATGGAGGCGCTGATGCCGCCGCTCTGTCCAAACTGTTGGTTGGACGTCTCGGTTACAACCTTCCCTTCAAACAGGATCTGGTGTTGACTAAAGGGAAGCCTTGAGTTGTCCTCAACGTTGTAACCTAGCAGCTGCCCTCCGTGAGGGTGCAGGTCAGAACCTGAGGGCGAGTGGGTGGGCCATTGAGAGTCAATCCGGCGACGCTTGCTGCGGCTCGCCATCTAAGTAGAGAGCAGCATTGTTATGCGACCGTTGTCAATGTGAGTAGACGGTGATGCTCATGTATGCTGGTGGATCTGTTACAGCGACAGCCGACAATCGGCACAGCTGCACATTAATATTCTCTTCTCCACAATGAGTGTAAGATCCTCAGAAAGAATATAACATGTTAGATGTATGATTAGATATGTAATCATGTTATCACATCTAATATCATTGCATGATTATACCTGATATTATTTCAGTTACATCTAATTATATCATATTATCGTATAACTACTATGAATGAACTATTATATGCCTATTGTATTGTATCTGTTGATATATTATATGATTCTCTTATATAACAAATGAATGAAAGAATAGCAGTATGTAATGTATATAAAAGAATAACATGGATGATGGATGACCAGATGACAGACACGCACGCACCCAGCGTATGCTCTTTATGCGCAGTATGGTCCGTCGGTGGCGTTGCTTGGCCTTGCGGAGCAGCAGTGCCGGTCATTTCGCGCAGTGTGTCATCGTCATGGCCCGCGAGGAAGCGCTGGTACCCATCCATCTCCAAAGAGTCCATGCGCTCCAGCTCCCCTGCCAGAGGAATCTGATCACATGCAGCAGCAAAGGCGTGATAGCCCTCATAGTTACTCGATGTTTACATGCTTGTGGGATACAGTCGTCAGCAAGATTTGAGGGCGAGTCTCCCTTTGCCGGGAGGCCGGGTCCCCACCTGCGTCGGACAGCCAAACTCCAGGAATGACTCCGGCCCGATGTCATCGCCCAGCATCATGGAGGGAAGGTAGTACAGATCCTCCATGGGCACTGCAGTGAGCCCATGCCCCTCCTCGTGGCCAAGAAACGACTCGAGTTGACGAGCCTGCAGACTTTCCCCCTCTGCGGGGACCCTGTGTGGGTGGAGAATAGCAATCCTCAAAATGGTCAGCACGCTGCTGGCTGGAGGTCAATCAGAGAGGGTGCATCGCTCCTGTATTATAGCCTCAGTCTGCTGATACTCTGCTCAGCTCCCACTGGGCTGCGGTAACCGGGTCTACATGTGTTCATCAACGAAAGACAGAAGCAAAGAGCGCTCCGCCCAAGCAGAGTGCCGCACCTCGGGGTGTTGGGGTCGAGCTCGGCGAGGCTGCTCCCTGGCAGTGTCCAGTGAAGCTCATCCTCGACGACGCCATTCGCCGCCCCCAGTAGCTCATTGCTCTCGCAGTGGTCGAAGATGTCGGCCTGGCGGGGGTCTTGACCCTCCTGCTCAGCGCCCTCAGGCTTCCCGCACTTGTCATCATCTCCACTGCATGCCCGACCTTCGTCCTTGACCCTCTCTGGCGCCTCTGGGGACATGCCCCCGGTGCGGTCTATGCCGTTGTTCCCAGGCAGAGTGGCGCCTGCTGGAAGATCACTCGGCATGCAGCTCAGCCTGCAGCTCACCCTCCATATGCTGACTTCCAGCGTTGTTATCTGCCGCGGGCCACAGAGCCAGGCAAACTATTAGTCCCACTAGAATACGCCGTCGTGCATTTTATCATATATGCTGCGCTTAAACTTTGCAGCGTGCACATTGACATGCCGTATGGCTGAATGTTTGAGAAAATTCCTCACGACAAAAGAATGCGCGGATCACGTTCTCCGGGCAGCTAGTCCAAGAATATCTGCTGGGTAACGGCGCAGTCGCTGCCGCAGGAATGCGGAAAAGTAACACTGAGCATTTCATAATATTTCTCAGGGCAATTCCGTTTCTGCCATGTTGTGTGTCGTATTTCGCTAGGCATGGCATGTCCGATCAATTGTAACTATCAAGACACACAATGAAGCAATACACAATCCGTGCAAGCATCTTCACGCAACGGGTGATGGAGTTATCCATGTTCATTTAGACTTATGTATGATAATGTGCAAACGTGCTATCATAGCATAACACACGCAGTGGTGATTTGCACTTGGCGCGAACCGCACACCACCAACAGGTCGTTGTGCAATTCTGAATCATGCTCTATAAAACATTCGAATCATGAAAACCTCAAACTGCGCCCAACTGTATGCCATGATGGCCGTCTGGTAAGACATGTGTGCTTGGCGCATTCGAGCATTTGTTTGCTTCGGATGAACTGCGGTTCGAGCTGTGATAGAGCTATATAGGCTATTGTGATTGTAAGGAATAGGTGTCTGGGGGTGAGGCAACATGCAGAATATAGTGAACTGGTTCAGATGTTCCGGTCTGGCCCGTGCAGTTCGCCGTAAAGTGCTTATTAATGGTGCATCATTACTACGCGCATCTAGCCCGTTGACAGTACCCTCGGAGCCTCGGCGGCTCTCACTCCGCAAGTGTCCCGTTATGGAACTGGCTCGACCCACTATGTCACGTATTGCGCCCGGTCCCGAAGCCAGCGCTCGTCCATGTGTTATCTGGCACGTGTCCCGCCGAGGTGAACACGGGGACAGAGACAGCCTACATTTTCCGACAAAATGCCTTTTTGTCGGATATGCGCATACATACAAGGATTGCACGAGTGAATGATGGTTAGAAAGAAAGCTGCGTGTTCTCGTGTGAACAAGGCCTTCGTAAAATCCTTCCCGCTTCGTGCCAACGGACAGTACCCATGCAGGCATTCCATCAGTGTATGCCATGTTTTCGATGGGATGATGCTTAATACGCTGCAGATGAGAACGAGTAGCGATAGTGCTCGTGCACATAGTCGGAGAGGCTCGGACTCTCACTTTTATCCGCCACTCATCGAAAAGTCGCAACATCCCTCCAAAACACACTCCGCGCACCGGCGTGGTTTACCTATTTTACTTCATAGTATGGATTCTGCTGGCCACAAGCAATGCACCGGTTTCATAATATTTAACACTCCAAGACCAACAGTGGCGCACGGCCTGAGGGCTGAGTCGCGGCTGGCTCCGACGGGAGAAACTTAAAGGCTGGTCTGTCATGTTCTGACGGGTGCTTTGATCCCTCGGGGACATGCCCAGGCCCCAATGCTGCTCGTCCCACAGCGCCGTACCGTCACGATCGTGATTGCGCGACTATAGTTATCGTCGGCGACTGCGCAGCGAAGTGTAGCGAGGCGAGGTATTGAAGCACATATTCATGCACCAAACGAGGCTATTCCGTTACGCACCTGGAGAGTCTGCACAGTGCCACTCCGAGGAATCCTGGATGCTGCTGCTCGTCTGCTGGGTGCGGCACCACGAAGCGCTGAGGACGACGCGGATTTCCCACGTCTGTGCCTGTTGGCGCGGGACGATCGGCTTAACGTCGACGTGCCGCAGGTTTCGCCACTACCGGCCTCATACCCAGGCGTTCTTCCGAGGCACCTACGGTATCGGAGATTGGGGGACTATCGGAGTTATGTAAGGATACTTCTGCTTATAGTATCCCGGTGACGATCCGCCTCAGCCAGGGCTCACGAAGGATCACTTCGTTATCGTCATACTATGCTGTGCGACGAAGCGGCACGGGGCCTCGGGGAGAGCCTCGGGAGAATAAACCCTTATATATATATATTTGCTGATCAATGATTAGCGCGATATATGATCGCGATATGTCGGTACGAGTAGCGATTCGGGTCCGAGTACCCGTATGGGACTAATATTGATGACGACGACTAGAATTACATCAGCCATAATCGTAAAAATCCTTAATAATGACGGATAATGTGGACATCAGCCACAGAAGTTATATATAAAGACGGATATAAAATAGCAATAACAGTGATATGGGATAGTCAGTAGCATGTAAAATGCCATTATTCCAGGATTATTCCCGATATCGTAATCCGCGGAGAGCGAATGCCTGAAGCCATTTTTTACTGTCACAAGAAGCAGTAGCTAATGATATTTATTACATAAGGGCTTTCACAAAAGCGCACCACAAAAGAAGCAGTAGCCAGTGACACATGGCGACTAGTCATGTGATGATTACACGTGCTAGCTGCAAAATTCAAGAAATCCATGCAGAAATCCAGAAGAAAATCCAGTGGCGACTAGTCATTTGTTTTTTCGCCCCCGGGACAGGACTGGCACCAGTGAAACCCTTGCAGCCTCTCTACGACGGCCGTTTAGGCAGCAATCCACTTACGGAAAGCCCTGGGTAGGCGACGCTCCGTTATAGTCATCAAGCAAATTGCCGAAACATTTCGCAAGACTAATTAGAGGCCAGTGACGGAATTTCCAACACTGTTGGATCACCGTCTAAAACACTGCCATCAAAATACCCGGCACTGACCACGAAAGGTCCGCCCTACCCGTTTGGGCGTCGGCCCATTCGAGTAATGCGAGTTGGGCAAGCCCCAACCCGCGGAGCAAAGCATTTCGGGAGTGCGATACATGTGCAACAAAAAAGGCAATGTGAGGGAGTGCCCGACGCCATAGCTGGAAAAATTTCCCATTCCCAGTAAAATCCAGGGCGCCGTGAAGGGAGGGGGGGGACCCCGCCCAAAATAAAGGCAGTTAAGTCCTCAGGCGTTGACGCACTAACCTGACTACTAATAAAATCCCTGAACTCCGCGACTAGTCATATACTCTGGACTCCAGCCCGCCTGATGGCACCAGCTGGCACGGTACGGGTACCGGCGGAACGAGCGGTCGTCGACGATACATGCGGAGCGGCGCCTCCGCGCCCGCAATCCGCACAGTAGCGGCCTAATCCTTGTACATAGCGATAGCGGCACCCAGATCCCTCCCAGTAAAATTAAAAGTAAAGTCCCCTACCAGCAGTACCAGAGCGCTTGTAGTCGCTATATGCCAGTCAATTATTTAATTTTCCGTACAAATCCGCGAGTTTCAACAGTATATAAGCGATGTGTACGCTACAATATTGTATCCCGCCATACATGCCTGGAGGAGAATTGCACTGCCGGCTACGACCGCAGTTGGGTTCGTGGCGTTTCCGGGCGGACTTGTGCTGTTTATTTCACGGATAATTCAGGGTCGACACAAGCCGCCTCCGGTCGGTGTTTCCGGGCGAGTCCAAGCCTTCCGGTGATCGGTCGCGCTTATTCGCGCGCCCTCCACCGGGCGGCTTGTATGCGCCCGGAAACACCTCCCAGTCGGCTTGTATCTACCGCCACGTAGCGACTAATACAATAAGCAGCCGCACCCGAGCACTATGCCGCGCCGCACGATCCGTACATACGCGCCGAACGCGTACATGTAGCCTCGTAAGATGGTGTGTCCATCGCTCAAGGCGCTAAATAGCTAGCCAGCAACCGCCGCCCTCTCCACGCGCTTGCGTCCCTATGCTGCCCATGTGGTCTTATGGCGCTCTCTACTGCGGAGCGCATAACGGGTCGAGTTCCATAGTCCCGTTGTTGAAAGCATGCTGCACTATCGGCACACGTAGAGCATGTGTGGCTGAGCATGCCGCTGTAGAGATAGCATAGAGTAAGCAATGGATCAACTAGAAGTAATGATTATTTGAAAAGTTACTTAGCAGTTGACCCCGGGATGATAATACATTCATAAATCTGACACAGACTGGATCGCCTCGTCCTAGTCCGACAAATGGTTGAGGCGAAGATGACAGCCCTACACAGATGACATATATCTTGTCTACCTCACCGGAAAAATTAAAAAAATAGAAATATATATTTTTGCCTCCCCAACGAAATATGCAAGTCTTTTATCAGTTGCAGTGATGGGTTTGGGTACATGGGGATATACCTGAAACGAGTAATTTACTAAAAACTACTTTTTATAAATCAATATAGTATTTTACCATTAATTAATACCCCTCACACTTAAAATTACCCTTGTGTTCATCACACGTGCGGTGCGTGTAATATACTGTTTGAGTGTGTAAAATGCATCAGCATCAAACTCGCACAACACAAATAGGGCCACATGGATTGTTACATTGTACCATACTTCTCTCCTACATTACTATAGAGCGAGAACCCTATCAACATCAGCTTGGGGGGCGGTGGCGGCTGGGGCTGCCGGCTGGGCACCCTGCTCCGCCTCCCTATCTACAGCCTCCATGGCAACAACTAGCGCATCCTCTACCATGTCAAGCACATCCTTATCATAATTTTCAAGCAGACGTAAGTTGACATAGCAATACAACGACTTTACATTCTCATGCTTAAGAGATGCACGGCCCTTGCTGGCCACGCGCTAATGAACATAGTTCATGCGCTCCACAGGGCACGCGGTGGGGGTCGGAGCAAGAGAGCACACAGAGGGCGATCTCCTTCATGCGCGACTTGTTGGGTATGTTGTTAGTCCACCACAAGAGGGCGCATCCTGGTGAATGGCACCTCATAATTGTCATTTGAGTGTGGGAGGGGTCACGCCGATGGTGCTCAACCCGCCAAGCGGACGACATGCGAGCATAACGCTCCTTGGCCTCAGCCTTGCATAGACTCCTGGCGAGCCTCAGTGAAGATACCAACACCATCGATGTACTCGTTGAACTCCAGCATTGTCGCATCCAGCTCCGCAGGAGATGAGCAGTACTTCCCAAGGATGGTACGCACGTGTTGCCGGGTTGAGGCATTCATTGTTTGCCCAGCCTCAGCCATGAAGGGGTCAAGAAGAAAAGCAACCTCATGGATGGGATGAAAAAGCGAAACCAGCCGCATCCTTTCCCTTCCGGCATTCTTCAAGCAGTCCAAGACGCAGGCACATCGTGTGTGCTGTCGTCTCGCGACTACTACTTGCGACGTGGCGCTGTTATATATTCTCGTGGCTGCGGGCCCTCGGGACGACTACCCGTGCTGGTAGGCGTCACCCGTCGTAGCAGATGCGCCGGTTCCGCCGCTGCCTGGCCCGGCCCGGGGCCTTGGGCGTGCGCCGCGCTGAGACCCTCCGCGGAATCATTACCGGTAAACTACCTTATTACTTTAATTAATAGTATTTTACAGTGAATTAGAACCCCCCAAACTATTCTTACCAGTAAGCTCTCAGGTATACATTGCATGGGGAAGAGTCGGATGAAGGCAAAGCACTAGGGGCGGCA
Source organism: Tetraselmis striata (assembly GCA_006384855.1). Taxonomy (NCBI): domain Eukaryota; kingdom Viridiplantae; phylum Chlorophyta; class Chlorodendrophyceae; order Chlorodendrales; family Chlorodendraceae; genus Tetraselmis; species Tetraselmis striata. The sequence continues at coordinate 166,541 of VCJN01000126.1, read as the reverse complement.
GGAAGGGGCAATATGAGCAAGCACCAATGTTGGAATCTGCCCGATACCCTAGCACCGCCCGCTACCCTAGCACCGGCCGGGCACATGTCCCCCGCGCCTTTGCGCGAGCGTGCATGTCTCCCGGCCCTCCGGGCGCTCTGCTTTCATTCTCTTCCTGCCCACAGTCCCCGCAGCTCGAGCCCGGCTCGCTGCTAGCACTGTAAGATGCTCCGAGTACTTCCACTCACCATCACCTCCGCGGTTGAGCCGTTTAGGTTATGGGCCCTCACACATCACGTGGGCGCGAGCGGGGTGCAAGGAGAAGCTGGTGCGTCCGGCGCACGTCCGGATCGTTCAAAAAACAGCCAAGGCGGCAGCCACAAAGGCGCCGAAAACAAGCCCACAAGGGGCGGGGGATGCTCGTTGAGCCTCCGAGGCCAGTACACAACCCTCCCAACACCGTATCGGGGTTCCGCCTACCGACCCGAGAGAGCCAGCCTCCGGGGCTGCGCTCAACATACCGTATCGGGGTTCCGCCTACCCGCCCGAGAGAGCCAGCCTCCGAAGATGCATTCAACAAACAAGTCCCCGGGATTGTCCCGGGATGTCCCCAGACAACCACCGCCGTGCCATTATTTAGATTCAAACCTCAAGAATATAATTTGAACACACACACACACACACACACACACACACACACACACACACACACACACACACACACACACACACACACACACACGCACACACGCACGCACACACGCACGCACACACGCACGCACACACACACACACACACACACACACACACACACACACACACACACACACACACACACACACACACACACACACACACACACACACACACACACACACACACACACACACGCACACACGCACACGCACACGCACACGCACCCGCACGCACACGCACACACACACACACACACACACACACACACACACACACACACACACATACACACACGTTGCGTCGAGCCAGGCCGTCGAACGTCGTGGTTCTACTAGCAATATCACCGGAGGCTGACGGTGAAACGACCAATGAGCCCGCTGGTGGCTTTTGCTCAGTGGAAGGACCGCCGGACGACCGTCGATTAACTGAAGTGCGGATCCCCGGACCCCGGACAGAGATAACAAAGTGGAGCGTTTCAGCGCGGAGCGCGTCGTTTAGAAGCCATCCAAGAACAACACGCGAACCGCCTAGGCGCCTACCTACCTAGGTCCCGCCTATCGCGTTCCGGCTTCCACCTTCGGCGGAATGGATAACCGCTGTGATGTTGGTAGCAACTCGTCATGCGTACATGGGACAATACGAGCGCTCCCAAAATCGCAGCACACATCTCCGGGCGGCCCGACTGCGAGCAGTCTGCGTATGAGCAGCCCTACGGCTACCAAGTCAAGCGCCTACCTAACCAGGTCCCGCCGATCACATCCCGCATATTGGTCCCAAACACCGGAAGCAACAACGTGGTGCCCTTACCGCCGACGCAGGGCCGCGTAGCGGGCATCCACTTCGACGTGCAGTGCTTCGTGATTTGTGCTTCATACAACGGCAACAGAACGCCACGGGGCGACTTCTTCGCGAGCTGCTTGCCGAGATTAACGCGCATCTACGACACCGTGCTCGCGGACCCTATGGGCGGCCGCTGCGACGACCCTTGCGCCTACTGTGCCGATCTTCATGCCCAACCCGATGCACTGGAGGCCGCGCCGGATCTAGAGCTCCCGCTCCCGAGACTGCGGTGCCCCTCCCCGACATCCCCGAATGGCGCCCTTCGCTCGACGGCTGCAACTAGCAACGACGACGACGACAACAAGGCCGGCCACTGCGGCGGCTGGCCGTGCGAGAACACCAACTTTCGCGCCGCGCCCGACGGCTTCTACTGTTTTTGCATCATCGGCGACCGCGAGGAGGGCGAGTGCACCATCCGGATCAGCAACGCGACTATGAGCATCCCAATATTGGTGCCGGTCGCGCAGCTACGAGCAGCCCCCCTGCGAACTATTCAGCTACGAGCATCCTTGTATGAGCTGCATGCGGACCCCCTCCCCCCTCCCCGGACTGCGGTGGCTATCTGCCCTTTGGCATGGAGGCGTGCGTGCGCGTTGGGGCTAACGTCGGCAAGATAGCGCTACTGTTGGGAGCCTGCAGCTTAGCTACGAGCAACCCGCCATGTGCTCCCGTGGCTGCGTTGGCTACCAGCAGCCCGTGCTAAGCAGCCCCGGCGGTCACAAATAGGTTGCCAAATAGCATCTTGCGCAGGGCACTGCCCGGCATCGCCTATGGCACGAAGATGACGACGCCCTCGCAGCCTCGTCACCAGCCACCTCCGGCGGATAAGACAACACAGCGGGGCGACACTGCAGCATGGAGTGCACTGCGCACGCGGGAGCGCGTCGCTTGGAAGCTATCAAGCAAGGATATGTGGGGTAGTCGCTATTGAGTACTACTACTATTCGGTAATGTATTAGCGCCAGATTCCGCCGATGACCATTGTTCCATCCAATTGCACATAGCGGTCAGACGGAAATGACCCCCGTGTACAATTGAGGGGGGATGTTGAAATCTGCCCGATAGCCTAGCACCGCCCGCTACACTAGCACCGGCCGGGCACATGTCCCCCGCGCCTTTGCGCGCGCGTGCCTGTCTCCCGGCCCGCCGGGCGCTCTGCTTTCATTTTCTTCCTGCCCACAGTCCCCGCAGCTTGAGCCCGGCTCGCTGCTCCCAAATTAAGATGCTCCGAGCACTTTCACTCACCATCACCTCCGCGGTTGAGAAGTTTAACCAAAGCGATAAGTAAAAGGGCCGGCAGAGCGCGCGTGAGTGACGCCCCCCGGCGGCCGAAGGGCCGGATGTGTTCTCTCATCGGAGGCCGCACTTCGGGAAGAACACGTGCATAGCGACGGACTTGGTGTGTTTGCGACGGACATGGCGTGCATGGCGAGCCGTCCCGCGACGTACTTGTACCCAAAAGGTGATGACATCAGACGGGCGCAGTGGTTTTCATGACGGGGGCGATCCAAGTCGGCTAGCCGATACACCCCGCTCGCCCAATTCGCGCAGCAGAGCCAAGAGGTGCTCGCCCAACCGCCCACCATCCTCCATAACACATGGCACGAAACGGTGGCGGCGTTGCACAAAGCGCGAGGACCTCGCGTCAATGGAGAACTTGGTGGGCTGGCGTTGGCGCGCGGCGAAGCCTGGTTGGGAGGCGGCTTGGACGGCCAAGGTGTTGCGGTAATGCGGTAGGCGCCGGTGACCGCCACGTCCAGTACATGGTGCACCCCCGCCCCCCCAAGCTCCCGCCATACGACGTCGCCAGGGCAGGCCGTGTCGCTAGGGCCCCGCGGACCCCGTAGTTCCATTTGCACGGAGTGTTTAGGGCCGTCCGACTCGAGTACCATATATATGTTCTAGGACCGGAGCAATAGCGGCGTGGGCCGCGTGCCAGCCGCCGGCGCGGGGCGGGCATCGGACGATGTGGCGTTCCATGGTCTCGTCAGACGCTGCCGGCGCACTCGGACTTGAGGACACATGTCCTCAAGTCCGAGTGCGCCGACGCCGAGGTTCGTGACGCCATTGCACTTTCGCATGGCAACGCGGTAGTCGCATACTCGCATGAGTCCGCTATGCTAGTAGGCAACGGGAGTGTCGGAGGTTAGGTGCTCCCGTGGCCAGATCGGGAAGGCATGCGAATCCGCACAACCGTATTGGCTTGTGCGAAGCCGTCGGAAAACGTGCGCCGGCGGCGCGTATGCGCGAGATTTGCAGCGACCTAGGACAAGCCATTGGGGTTCTTGACAGCGAAGTTGAGGCGCGGTAGCTTCCCGAGCGGGAGGCGGGGCGAGGGGTCAAGGGTGGCTTCGGTCGTGCCGGCTTTGAGGATCGCGTTAGTTGCCCACTGGTAGGTGCGATGCCCGACGCTCGGTCAGTCTCCCATGCCACAACGGAGTCCTCTCTGGCATGGGCGACATCCCACGCGGCGCAGCGTCGCTGCCCATGGCAAAGGCGACTCCTCAACGTGTCCCAACTGCTAGTAGAGGAAAGATGTGAAAGATACCGCGCATGCAATAGAGGCGGGCGGCAAGGGGTCCACTCCTTCAATTGATATGGGAAGGCCGCGAGGTGCGGCTCCTCCGCTGCGGCGTACATGGAATCGACGCCCATATCTCCTTGCATAGTTGTTAGGTCGGTCGGAAACTTAACACTTCTCCGCCGCTTTTAACGGTTATTAAGCACAGTAGTACACTTCCTATTGTTGTGACACGAGAGGATAAGGTCGGCGGAGTGCGGCCTCTTCGGAGTGCATGCCGCCACCATGACCTCCCCACCCCCACCCCCTTTAGCCGCCGGCATCGCGCCGGCATGTGATACTCCGGGGCTCCGCTAAAACGTGGTCCTCCGCGGTCAAACGACCAACGATAATCGCATCCCACGCCGGTAACAAATCCACACCACGCATCAGGAAATCCGTCAATTCCATGGTGCAAGTCTCGAAGCCACGGGCGGCGGTCTTCCACAGATACAACACGATGCAAACTTCGCGATGCACCGCGGCGATGATCACCAGGACGGTAGTGGCGGCCCGCGAGATAAGCCCATCCATGAAATGGGCAAGCTCCGCCAAGTTCATCGCGTAGTTTCACGGCACGGCTCCGCTCTCCACGTATATCCCAACGCAATCAGGTCACGCTTCTAACCGCTCATGTATTTGACGACGCTCACACCATACACGGGATTGGCGTGCTTGGGCACCCCTACGTATGGGGCGAGTGTCCTTGCGGGGGTTGTGGCCGGGCTGCACATTATGATTCAATTACGAACCCGAATATTTCCCATTGCCCGCCGATTGGCCCGGGATTCATGCTACGCTTGAGCGGTTCTTTAACACTGCCATGCATGCATGTGGCGGAAGTGAATCGGAGACTATGATCGCACATTTGTTGGGTGAGTGCCCGCGGTGGGGTATCACCGTCATGATATGTTGGGGTTCTTATTTCCGGAGTTTAGGGATTTCATTAGTAGTGAGTCAGGGTCTTGCGTCAACACTTCGAGGACTTGATTGCCTTGATTTTGGGCGGGGTCCCTCCCTACTCCCTTCACGGCGCCCTGGATTTTACTGGGACGGGAATTTTTCACTTATAATGGCGTCGGGCCCTCCCTCACATTGCCTTGTTGTTTCACATGTATCGCACTCCCGAATTCTTTCCTCCGCGTGATGGAGCTTGCCCCAACTCGCATTACTCGAATGGGCCGACGCCCAAACGGGCCATTCGTGGTTAGTGCCGGGTATTTTGATGGCAGTGAATTTATGATGGCAGCATTTAGACGGTGATCCCAAAGTGAATGCTTCGGCAATTTGCATATTGTTGACTGTAACGGAGCGCTGCCTACCCAGGGATTTCCGTAACTCGATTGCTGCCTAAACGGCCGTCGTAGTGACGCTACAGGGGTTTCACTGTTGCCAGTCCTGTCTTAGGGGCGAAAAAGTAAAGGGTAAAATAGTTCCCGCGGCGAGCTTTACCTACTTCTACTGTAAAATAGTATTAAAGGATAATAAAGGGTTTAATTAGGGTTTTCGCTGCACGTCTACCCTGGCATGGCGCCTGGCATGATGGTCTCCTGTCGTCTTCTACCCATACCGGTTGGTACCAGGTAACGATTACATCTGCGCCCTCAATACTTCAGTTACGGCAGAAGCAGCACGTCATAATTTGGGGTTGTTAGTTCCGGAGTTTAGGGATTTTATTAGTAGCCAGGGTATTCCGAGAATACTTCGAGGAGTTAATTGCCCTTATGTTGGGCAGTCCCTCCCTATTCCCTTCGCGGCGCCCTGGATTTACTGGGAATGGGAATTTTTCCACTTACAATAATGGCCCTCCCTCACATTGCCTTTTTTGCGCATGTACGCACTCCCGAAAATGCTTTGCTCCGCGGGATGGGGCTTGTCCCAACTCGCATTACTCGAATAATGGGCCGACGCCCAAACGGATAGGGCGGGCCTTTCGTGGTCATTGCCGAGGATTTTGATGGCGGTTGAAGTAAATTTCGCGCCGGGACATCGACCGAAGCCGCCCCAGCACTTGACCTTGTGCGCCAACTGCAGTCGTAGGTCTGGCATAGCCCGTCCGTAGACCATTGCCTCATTCGAACCCCGAAGTGTTAATGCATCAACCGAGTAAACCCGGGACACACCGGGCGGGGCCGATATTGCCGAAATACATCGGCCAGGAATCGAACCTGGGTCTCTCGCACACGAGACGACCGCTCTACCGAGCGGACAAGGAATGTGCCTGTTTGATGGCGGTGTTTTAGACGGTGATCCCACAGTGAATGCTTCCGCAATTTGCTTGTTGACTATTAACGGAGCTCATTTGTACTTACCTGCTTACTTCACTCGCCTAATGTCCGAACGATGTAACGTGAACTATATCACGTTCTTTCGCCACATCCGCGAAAGATACTATAACGGAGCGTTGCCGACCCAGGGGTTTCCGTAACTGGATCGCTGGCTAAGTATATATTTACATGAGCTAGCAGCAGAAGGCGATATCGGAGATCACCAAAAAAAAAGGACAATCAGAAAGGTCCTCTACAGCGACTGTAGGGTGGAAGCAGTAACATGAGAAGACGCAGAATGGGCACGAGCACACGCATCAGACTGGCTAAATAACGGCCGTCGTAGTGACGCTGCAAGGGTTTCACTGTTGCCAGTCCTGTCCCGGGGGGGGGGGGGGGGGGGGGGGTGAAGTAAGTAAAGGGTAAAATAGTAGTTCCCGCGGGGCGAACTTCACTTTTAATGCAAAAACTCACAGGGTAATAAAGGGTTTAAGTCCGGGGACTTAACTGGGGTTTTGCGCTACAAGCATACCCTGGCCTGGCGCCTGGCCTGATGGTCTCCTGTCAGCTCCTACCCGTACCGGTACCAGGTAGCGACTACTCTGCGCCCCCACTTTTTTTCGCCCCCGGGACAGGACTGGCACCAGTGAAACCCTTGCAGCGTCTCTACGACGGCCGTTTTTGGTGTCTGCGCCCCCACTACTTCTCCAGCGCGCGGCAGCAGCAGCACGCGAGCCGCAAGCGGTGCTGCCACATAGAACAATACCACTGCCGCTGTTTATCAGGCGGGCACGCCAACCAACGCGGAGTTGCGACAGCATCACAATCCCCGACGCCAGCGGTGCACTGCTTCCTTCCCCAAAGTCCCGCCTAACCTCAAGCTCGCGCTCTCTGAGGGGTGCCGCAATGGCAGGCGAACTGTCCACCATGGCGGTGCGCCGCATCCAGGTCCCCCCCCGCCCGCCCCCACCGCGCTCGGCTGTGGTCGCCAGTATGACGATCGACGGCCCGTCGAGCGCCTCCCTCCCGTGCTGAGCCGGCGGCACGCCCCCCCCCCCCCCCCCCCCCCCCCCACCCCACCGCGCTCGGCTGTGGTCGCCAGTATGACGATCGACGGCCCGTCGAGCGCCACCCCCCGTGCTGAGCCGGCGGCACGTGCCCCCCCCCCCCCCCCCCCCCCCCCCCCCCTCCCCCCTTCTCGGCGGGCAGCCTGGCCGGTAAGTGTACTTTGAATACAGGGAGTTATCCCCCTCGGCCGCCACGCAACTGATCAGCGAGGCAGGCTGTCTACCAGTTCGCTGCGTCGCGGAGTTCCGGCGTGCCCATTTGCATATGCCATTGCCGCTGCGGCATGGCAGTAGGTGTCTGGGCATGGAGGCACGCTTGCGCTTGCCATAACACCCCCCCCGTCTCGGCTGACCATGCAGCACGAGCTAAACGACTGGCTAACCAGCGAAGGGAGTGACGGAATCCTGCTGGAGGAGTGTGAGCCGATGAATGTGTGGACGATAATAATGAAGGTGCGTGGGGAGGGAGGAGGGTGGACCTGCTGCATGCGAGCTTCGCAGCGCTTCCGCTTGGGGGCTGACCCTGATCGCTTGCAGGGCCCAGATGGCGGCACCCGGCTGTATGAGGAGGAGGTCTTTCGGTGAGGCACCCACTCGAGCTCCGGCCAGGCTCTCAGCCGGAAGGAGTAGGCTGTCTGACCGCGATGGTGTGGTCGGCAGGTTACGGGTCACCTTTGCGCCGAACTACCCAATGGAGCCCCCAGAGGTGCGCCTTGCTAGATGAGGGGGCAGGGATGGTGGTGGACTCGGGGACTTATGCGCATTTCACCCGTGATGCCCCCCCTCCCCCCCGGGGGGCATCGCTTCAGGTGATCTTCCTGCCGGAGGTGCCAGTTCACCCGCACATATACTCCAACGGCCACATCTGCCTGGACATCCTGTATGATGGGCGCGACGGCGGCTGGTCTCCCGCGCTCACGATCAGCAAGCTATGCTTGTCTCTGCACTCTATGCTGGCGTCCAACACGGAGAAGGTGAGAGCCCCCCCCCCCCCCCTCCCCACTACCACCACCACCTATCCCCGCCCCCAAAGTAAGTCCAGTAGGCATGGTCAGTGCAACAAGGCCAGCATGCCCACTGGTTGTATGAACCTCGCCATTTTGTGTGTACGTATCTGAAGTGTACAGCAACATTCGTATCCCCCTTGCATCCTCACTGCTGCGCCACATTGTGTCAGCACTCTACCATCACTGTGGCATTGTCTCATAAGCCTGCAGCGTCCCACCGCTGGTGGTGGTCCAGAGGCCAGGGGCCATTCGCCTTGTTGATGTTTCTGTGTCCGCGTGCGCATCTGGGAGCGGCAGTGCAAGCCCCCAGGCGACCAGGAGTATGTGAACCGCATGCGCGGGAAGTCGCCCAAGCTCACCAGATGGGCGTTTCACGATGACCAGTGCTGATGAGAGGGCCCCCCGCCCCAGCTACGGCCCACCACAGGGCCTCCAGCCCCCCTGCCAAACGGGCAGGTCAACGGCTGGCGGGTGTGCAACACGGACAGAGCTGGAGGCGGCCGCGCTGTCCTGCCCCTCCGGCTCTGATACACGAAGCTCCGTTGACATGTCGCAATTGGAAAGTATGAATGTAGCTCTAGCTGCTGTAGGCGAGTGGCACTGTGGCTGCTGGTGCCGCACCGCCCTGTATAGTATCCACCTTGACTGCACTCTCCCGGCGGTTGCCGTTGGGATCGGCTTGCTCGCATGCCAGCGTGGCTGGTGGGCGCTGCGCGTGCGGCCGCTATAGGTAGGGGGCGATAGCAGGGAGGAGGCAGTGCCGCAGGATGAACGAGTAGCCGGTGGCGGAGGGGTGCAGCCCGTCAATGGTGTGGTGCCGGCTGATGCCCTGGCCGCCCTGCGGTGCCCAGCGAGGGGAGGGCTTAGGGCCGCGAGGCTGCGTGCGTGCGGCCGAGGTGCGGAGCCTTGGGGTATGCGCTTACCTTGCTGAGGACGTGCGCCCCGCAGTCGAGGTACGTTACCGGAGGGTGCCGTGCTGCCAGCGCGTGCAGCTTGGCGTTTGTCATCGCGATGGGGCGGGTGTATCTGCCCGTGGTGGCACGCAGGCCGGCGAGGGTCAGCCCGGCGGCCTTCCACTCAGGCACCCCTCCCTCGCCCCCTCCCTCACATGTGACAAGGGGTAACAGGCGAAGGGGCCCCATTTTTCCTGCTCACATGCTCGGCCAGTTGTACGCCCGTCGCATGGGCGGTATCTCCCCGCACGGAAGCAGCCCCATGACCACGATCTTGGATCGGCAGCGGGAGTGGTGGTGCAGCGTCGCAGCGATGTCCGCCACGTTCCTCGCGATGCGGTCGGCCACGAGCTCCGCCTTGGCTGGCGTCTGCCGCAGGGCGGTGCAACGCAGCCATGTGATATTAGGTCAGGACAGTGAGGATATCCGTGGCGGCGTTCCCGGGTGCATTCCTCGCCGGCCCATGCCCTCCGACAGGTACAAGCGCGGACAGGCAGGTGGCCGGGTCGTACCTCCAGCACTGACCTCGGCTTTGTCAGTAGCCAGTCGTTTATGCCAATCAGCACGACGATCACCTTGGGCATGGTCCCCTGCGAGCAAGCCGCGGCCTCATCTCGTGTGCACCGCGCTGAGGCGTGAAGTGGGGGGGAGGTGCAGGGAGATGCGGTGGGGGCTAATGTTGGGGTCGGCCTGCCTGTGGGAACTCCCCTGTGGAGAGGCGGTGGAGCAAGTGTGCCGCGCGGTCCCCTGCGGCCACAGGGTCCGCTCAGATCGGTGCCACTGGTGGCACTCGCTGCTGCTGGAGCAGGCGCCGCGGGGTAGAGAGGTCCGCACCTGCTGACCCCAGAAGAACCGCATCGCTGTTTCGCGCCACCTCGCGCTCCCACACCTAGTCGCACCCAGCAGGTGTCGGCAGTGCAGTGCGAGTGCTTGCCGCAGAGGGCGAAAGGGGGATGGAGGGGTTGGGTAGATAGGCCACCTGCTTGGCGCCTGGAACCCTGGGCTCGTTGCCCCGCTCCCCGCGCCCGCTGCCCAGAAACTCCGAGATGGAGTCCCCCAGCATGACAATCTCTGGCGTGACGTGCCGACGGGGCAGCACCCGCCGCAGCTCGGCAGTCTTGTTGACCCACTTTGCGCTGTCCTTGGGCTCACCCGCCAGCGCTGGCAACCGGCGGTAGCGCTCGAGCAGAGCGGCATCGCAGGCGGGTGCCCCGAGCCCGCTTGCTGCTGCTAGTCACGGGGTTGGGATGGGAAGGGCGACATCAGCGACCACCCCACAGCTCAGCTGCCTCACAGTGCGCCTGTTCCCGTGACCTCCCGCGGAGTCTGCCGTCGCTAGTGTGGAAGTGGGGTGGGACTACAGCACTGACACTGCCACATAACTTCGTGTGCTGTCAGGAAACACTGCTTCCGGCCGCCTTTTTTTTCCCGGCGAGCCACGGCATGTGAAGCGATTAATGGCTAGAGTCAGAGCCCGCCCTACCTGCGGGGTTTGGGTCACCCCTCGCTCTGGCGCGCGGCGCCACCACAGCAGCAACCAGGAGCGCTAATGCGACAGAGAGTGCGCTGCGGGTCGCCATCAGCAGCTGGGGGCGACCTACTCAGATGTGTCCCCGTATAGGGTGCCGGCGCGCGACACTACTTTCAGGTGGGCCCAGTCTGGGTTGTATTACGCGGGGTCTGACCGGATGACAGCGAGTTCGAACAACGGCGCTACAGTCGTGGTAGAGGGTAGCACGGACTACATGGACTACAACGAGGCGAGACCGCGAATGATGATGCGTCCGCCATCCCGCTTATGCAACCGGCTTTCCAAGCCTGCTACCGCCGCGTGCTCCGAGCCTTTAACTCCCGCCAACCCGACCGGCTGCTGGCGCTATTCATCCCCCGCCCGCCCGGAAAGCACCATCAAGCACAGGAAAAGAGTTTATTATATGATCTATGTAATTGGAGATACCAATTACAAGAGCTGGCAGCAGGAGGCGATATCATGCTGAAATCACAAATAAAAGAGTTTATACAGGGTATTCATGGAGATGCCCGGAGGCACGATCTGCCAAAAGTGTCAGCTCGCTTACAATGAGGCAAAGAAACAGACTACCCACAGGTACTGGTACGACAGGATATGTGGGCTAGATGCGTATGACACCCCTCCACATAAGTCCCACCCTTTCTCTCGGGACCCGAGCTTACGAATAGTAGGGCAGCTGAATTTAGGGTTTATGACCTGAAATCCTTGAATATTGCACATTTGTGCTCAGCCGTTACCACCATAGGATGTAAGCAACTAAGCAACCCCTTTGGCCCTAAGAAGTTTGTGCCCTACACGAGAGGCACTTACGCCACACTGAGCGTTTCCAGTACCCCCACAATAACGGTGGTTGGTGCCCCGCACGTCCCGCCGCACATGCATAGACCATTGCATGGTGGGATGGCCATGGGTGGGCGAGGAAAGAGGCTAGGGTATTTAATTTGCTTGGAGTAGGGCCATAGTGGCGTGCGCCCGTGTACTACGATGTGGCATGATGCCATCGCCATTGCAGTGCCGCCTTGCGGTGCAGCTCTCGAACTCGCGGTATCGCTCAGTGCGTTGCGAGGAAACGTCAGAAACTTTTCATATAAATACTAAAAAAAACTGCGCAAGCATGGCTACAAATTCCAGACAGCACGGTCGTCCGAGGCCATTTAGGCACTTTTTCGAATTTTTTGAAATAATATGTCGAAATGTGATGTCTGTGTCAGCGTGTGGTCAACACGTGGGCGTCAAACTTTACTTCAAGGGGATTTCAAAACCTGATACACGGTGGCGGGACAGTGCGTTGTATGTACTTGTGCACGGCTACTCATACTTGGCACATACCCCCCTTGAGCGATGCCCACGGCCGCCATGCCGGATCCCCCCTTTCACAACAGTATTTCCACCAGCATCGACGCATTAAGGTGCACGCCATTGCCGCCCCATTGGCGGGCTCACCATGGCGCGCTATGAGCATGCGGCCATGCACTGCTATAGAAAAGCTTTGGCCTACGGCAACGAGGCCGCAAGAACCCTCTCCCGCATGCGCGTGCAACGATTACATCCTCATTTTGTCCATGGTTTTGGCCATAAACCATCGTCATCGACATGTAGGGCTTGGTCCAGGTCGTGAATGACCTAATTTCAATGCCCTACGTGTATATGATGGTGATCAACCAAGGGTGATGTGGTATGAGTACGGGGAATGTGGTGTCCCATGCCTATTTGTGCACACGAGTGGTTTTGAAGCGCTAGCGCCAGAAGCCTTGGTTTTGCCTGAATGAAAGCGTTGACGGCAACGGCCACCGCGTGGCAATGGGGTGTATCGCGCTATCGCGGCATTTCCCCCAGCCGTACGGCCCTAAGTAACACGCATGCACGCGCGCAGGGTGTCAGTTTAGCCGCGCATGGGCATGTGGATAAAATCGCAAGCCCCATACTTATGTGGAGGCCTGGATGTGGATGTGTAAATCTGACCACTTATCCGGACGCACGATTTGCCAGGGAAAAAGCCAAAGGCTGCACAAGCAGCTAACGTTGCGGCCGGGGGGGCACAAGGCAACCGAATAATATCCACGCGGTTGGAGTGGGACGCATCGTGGGGTCGATATAGTACTTACTTGCCCTCGAGTACGTGGGAGTTCTTCTTCCACCAGATCTTGTACTTGATCGTGGGCAAGGGGCCTCCGAGGCTTGCCCGCCGAGGCTGCCCCCTTACCGAGTCTTTGCGATGCCCACTTGAAGCCGGCAGGGGCTCGGCGCCGACCATCGTGTAGGCGTCGATCACCCATTCGGTGAGGGTGGCTGAAGCCGACCGAGTGGCCGAGGCTTCCATGCATGGGGCTGAATGATGCTCTAGAAGGCCGTCGGCGGGTCGGGGCCATACCGATAAAATTGGCGGCAGTAGGCCTCCCAACTACCCTTGCAGCACTCCAGCATGTATTTCGCCAATTTCTTTCGCTCCCGGGTCAGGAATGGCAACAGTGTTTCAAGGTTGACTCTGGTTCTGCCAAAAAGGTCGAGCAAGCTGTTTTACACGGTGAAGAGCCGAAATTGGCAGGAAGGTTAAGTGAATGCGTGGAGGGAAAACGGAGTCAGGGGGGGCGCTGCGTGAAACGCAGCAAAACGGGGAAGATGGCGGGCTTAGACCTTGCCGTAAGAGTTGCGGTCAAGAGGGTCGGAGCATGCATCGACGTTGAAGGGTCCGACCTCGGCGAGCAGCCTCTGGCAGATAGCGAGCAGCAGCTGCCAATCTTGATCGTCCAGCCGCCCCTTCAACCGGGAAAGGCCGTCCGCCAGACCGTTGTGTTTACCCGGGATGTGTCGTGCCACTACAATAATCATGCAGATTGTACATCTGGCATATTTTGTGGAACGTGATCTGCAACTTGTTGCGGTGGGGGTACGTCGGACCACCATGCTTGTTAATCGCTCCGACCGCTGCTTCATTGTCCAAACGGACCAAAATGCGTTTACCGGGTAGGCGTGGCCCCACTTGCTGTAAAGTGTCCGGCACCATGTATAGTTTCCGCATATTCGATGACCCGCCGAGATTCGTAGGGGCCAGCTGCTATTGGATGCGCAAAGCCGTAACGCATCCGTTCATTGCGCCACCAAGCACCACCCGCAAAACCCGATCTGTCGGAAGTATTGACCTCGAAATCGTGAAATGGCTGTAGCACCCCGGATACCTTCGGTTCAAGTCGGGTCTCGTGCAATGGGTGCGATGCCACAATTCCGCATAGTCCGGCGGTAAATGTAAAATTGACTTGTCCCAGAGCGTACTCGGGCCACCATCACCCCAGAGAAACTGTCGCGCGAGTACCACATCCTCGAGCTGCACACCTCGACCAGGCGGCACCAAACACCCACGGTATAGCAGATCCATCCACCCACGCTATTCCGTGAAGGCGGGGTCGCCGACGTGGCACAGGTCGTCCGGGTTCCATTCGGCCGTCGGACTCGACGTCGGGCCGGTGAGGAGGGTGTCTCGCGCTAGCTGCTTATAGCTCCAATCATGAAATATGCCGGCCCTCGTGGTAAAACGGCACAGCACTATGCATGCATCTTCCCGATGACCGATGCCAAGCGCCCATGCGGTACCGCTCCTGCGGCGAGGGCCGCCTCGTAGACGGGTTGGACCGCCGCAGCCCACTTGGTTGCCCGCGAAGCGGTGATATACACCTCGCCCCCGCGCGGAATCGATCATCGCGCCAGTATATTCCATTCGTGTGTTCGGCCACTCGGTCTCTACGTTCTTCACTGGGAGCCGTAATCCTCGAGGACCAAAAGCGTTCGGCAGAGTTTAAGCATGAAGTCGTCCAAGTACGCCCTTGGCAGGCGCAGCTTCGAATAATAGTCGGCCTCAAAACTGCTCGGACGGCAATAAATATTTCAAGCCCTCATCGAGCAAAATATTGCGAATTACTCGCGCCCACAGATGTTGTAAAGCCGGTGATAACGACCCGACGCCCATCATGGCGAAACGAAATCGGAAATACTCGCGGTCATTGGATGGTTGAACCCCATATGGTCAGCGTCGCCGACATAAATGGGCTAGCAGTAGAATGCAACCGTGAGATCAAACTTCGCAACCGAATCAAACTGCTAAGAGCCCGGGAATATATCGGAAAGGAGGTCTAACTTGCACGCATGTCGCGCGATAATCGGATTCACTTCAGACCGAAGGCAATCAAACACATTTCGAACCTTGTACGGCGCATGTTTGATTATGCCCTCGATCGCGCTAACCGTCAAGGGCACGTAATGCAAGGGGCCTTCAACATACCCCTGCTCGTGCTGCCGGTTCACCTCGGTTCACGCAGCAACGCCACCTTCTTGACAATATCGGTAAATCTTCTTCCGCAGCTTCGGCGGTCGCCCGGTCCACCGCTGTGCGTAGCCATCTTGCAGCGCCCCTTTCAACTCCGAGGACGTGTTCCGATGCTAGTAAAGTCTCGACATTGAACCGCATCCGGGGTTGATGAATATCGTATACAGAGTCCAATCTCCCCGGTTGTGCTTGGTACCACGCCGCCCACTCCGACGATGCGCGCGGTGGTACGTTTGGTGTAAGCAAGGCCGGCATGTCATGCCCCCTTGAGACTATCTCAACATATTAGCGCCGCTGGGTGTCGGTACTTCCCGCCGCCGGCAAACATTCGAGTTGCGAATTTGCTGCGTCATGTCCTCATGCGGCACGGAAGAGTACGATGCAATGTCAGTGTTACACAACCCCAGCGTCAACGCTAGATGCACAACAGCCAACCGTTGGTAAGCCGGGCCCGGGGCCAGCCCCGACCGGAGGTAGTCGTCCGCCCGCTCATCGCAACCCCCTGCCGCTAGTATGGTCACAACTAGCACCGCTATGGTGAAGAGGAAACGGTAGCGCCTCTCCTCGTCGTAGCAATCGGCGATAACTTCAAAGCCGACACGGAGGGGCTCGAAGAGCCCTTTCTCCGTCATTCCTCAATCAGCGACGCCCTCGGGTAGCCGGGCATGGGGGGCGAAACGCGCTATGTCTTGAGGCGACCAACGCCGGCGTGCTTGGCCCCACAACGAAGGCATGGCCGGGTTATGGGTACGTTGGCGGGATGCTTTCGTGCGTTGTGCTGATCAAAGACGCACAGAAAACATGGCTCGCGCGAAGGGGGGGGGGGGGGGGGGGGGCTGTGGCGGCGCGCCACTACCTCCGTTGCCGCATGTTGCTCCACTGCTTAGGCCGCCACCACCGGACAGGCCCAACTCAGCACGCGGCTCGATCCACAACGCGTTGACGTTGCGCCGCGCAAAGGAGTTGAGCTGCTCCGGTAGGCCGTCGTGGAAGTGTGGCGCCACACGTATATCGACCAGCCAGCTGCGGCGGTTGACACATGATTGCATGCTGCAAAAAAACGCCCTCCGGCCCGAACCAACTGTCCGCCTGCCGGCGAAAATCGTGATCGTGCATGTTGCGCAGATAACGAAAAATCGGGTCCCACGACAGCTCCTGACCCGGTCGCACTCGGCCCTCCTCAAGGGCCAACTTACTGCCGTAGAGCAATCTCAATCGAACCACGACGCGTGCCATTCCCTCGCGGCGACGCGCACCTAGCCGGGTAGACGGGTCAAACCACGCCACAACGCGCACGCTCATAAGCCGAGCATGATACGCCAGCATGTTGCGCCAGTAAAAAGTCTCGAGCTAGCTAGTGACGGTGGCTAGTGACATTTGCGCGGTTGTAGCTCATTAGCTCATGGAAGACCGGACCTTTCTCACCCTGGCCACGCGCCGTGTAATCGACTTCCATCGGATTACCAATATGCAAAAAGAAATGCCCTAGCGCAGACTGAAATAGGCCGGCACACCGGATCTGTATTGGCCGTAGCGCCAATATATTCCAAATGATCCGCGAGCGGTTCGCCCGCGGAATTATGGTTGTCCAACGGCTGCTGGGAAGCGGGCGTACCTGGGTTAAGGTCAGTGACGTACGTCACCTGACGCCCAGGCGCCGGACGCATGGGCCCGTTAGGTAATGGCGCTCCAGCGAAACTGGCGTTCATTGGCAGTGGGTACAGTGTCGGGACGGGAGCGGAGCGCTTAAGGCCCGCCAAAGTCTGTTCGACACCCTCCATCCGGGTGCCGATCCCTTGCACTAATTCCATTACCGCCGACAGTGCTTCTCGCTCCAGCTCCACAGTGCTGACACCCTGAGACGGCTCTATCACTGTGGGTGCTTGCTGGTGTTGCCGGTGCCGTGGCTGCTATTGGTTCTTTGTAGACGTCGGCGGTCCACCCGGAGCTGGCGGCATATGCTGCGGGTCGCGAAAGAAAGACTTGTGCACCGGTAGTCGTAAGATAGACTTTGGTCCCACCGGCTCGTTGTCGTCGTTTAGCTCTCGTCCGAGTAGAAGGCCCCACTATAAGCGAGTCTCGTAGCATACTGACCTGGCACACGTTCTTGTATTGCATATCCGTGAGCGTGAAGTCTTCGAGCATCTGAGTGCACGACTTGACAGCGCCCGCGGCACAAAACTCGTAACGCACCACCTCCTCCGGGAAATTAGATCTCGTACCGATGCTCGTCCAGTGTCTTGCCACAGATGCAACACAACGTAACCGGTGGATGAGGGGGCCGGCCATCCACATCCTTTGCCAGAATCTGTAATTATGCCCATGGGCCTTGTAGTTGCCACAGTGCGGAGCGTTACCTGAGGGTCGCGCGAGCAACGCTTGCCATCCTTCTGCGGTGCGCCGCACCGAGCTGGCGGCAGGCCGTTGCCCGAAATACGCACCAATAGACGGCCGTACAGCGTTGCATATTTAACGAGTCTGATCAGCTGAGTCCAACGCCATCAGATGCTCTCGGCACGAACGATGACGGGCCAGCATGGTCAGCTCTGACCCGCCGTCATCCTTGCTGTTCACGAATAGGTCCATGTGTACTTCGGCAACGCTTAGCAGACGGCGAAACCAATCAATCGCAGTGCGTCCGTACGTCCCTCCCGGCCCCCCCACACGATGACGCATCTCCGCCACCAGCGCAAGCGCTGTTGGGGTTCCGAGCGAGGTGAGCAGCGTCTCCCTCGGCCTAAGTTGGACGACTCGGGCTGGATGCCATGATGAGGTCGGTAAGTGGTGTGAGGAGCACGAGCGGGTAGAGGCGAGACGGTAGTCTTATCGATATCTGAGCGATTGAAAAGCCGGAACTGAGCCGGATATGGCAAACCTCCTAACTATTTGTAGTGGGATAGCCGAGCGAGGTTCCTACGACCCCCGCGGCCCGCTACATCCTGATCTAGTGTCGCTTGATCTGCCTCTTTCGTCACTTCTGCGGTTGTGTGCCCCTTGGAGGGCAACGCTTCTTCACCTGGTTCAGGTATCGCAGCAGCTGTCGGGAGGCGTTAGTTAAATTATTAGGAACGCCGTGGGCAAAGCGGAGAGCGCGCGACGCGCGCGGCCGTGCCGCCCATTCCAAAAACAATATATTTCGCCGCTGCGCTCCGATGAAATCGCCGAAATAGACATGTATTATTTCGAGAATACCCGTATAATTATTTCGATATGGAACCGTACTACCGGGATTCTATCGCGCTATGGTGACAATATATCGCGCGTACCGCCATAAATATTACTGGTACTTCATTTAATATAATTAGGCGGCGACGCGGGACTGACCGTCCGATCGCCGTCGCGCAGATTTCTTCGCGGGCCAAGCTGGCGCGCCTCTGCGCCTGTTCGTACAGAAGCGAGGGGAGCTGGCGATAAGTAGGCAGGCGCTCTGCGCTCCGCTCCGCTCCACACTGCGCCTGCCCCGCGCCCAACAACGAGCGCAATACGAAGTTGGTCTCCGTCTCAGCCGGCGCAATCGTCGGCACCTGAGACTGCAGGCTACGTTAATCTTTGTACATTCCACGAACCCACTCCGGCCACTCAGTATGTGGGCTGCTGCGAGCCGCCCGCTCCCGCTGGGCACGACGAGCCGGAGCAATTCTGATAATTGGCAGGGGCGCGCCGTTTCGTTGCCCCGGCTTCCCCTCAGCGGCGGCGTCACTGTACTGGGCCGCGCTGCCCCGCGGGACGTCGCCCTCGGAGCGACCTCCGATTCTGACTGGCGACCCACCGGCGTGCGTGTGGACGACGCCTTGCGGCTCGACGCGGAGCGGCCGGCGAAAGCGGACGCCATTGACGCTGCGTCGGCGGAGGTGGCGGAACTGCGCGCCGCTCTGACGGAGATGGAAGCCAAGCTTGCGGTGGCCAGCAAAGACGCGGCTCACGCCAAGCAGAAAGCGGCGATGGAGACAGCGTCCCTGGAGGATGAGCTGGCGAGGGTGCGCGGGGAATTGATAGCCTCGGATGGCTCCGCAACGCGCGCGCGGCTGGCGGCGATGGTGTATAAGCTGTCAGCCGCGTTGGGGGAGCAGCTGGAGCCGTCCGCACTGGTGGCGACTAGCGGCTTCGCGCACATCGTGGCGGCCACCGCTGCCGACGGCCATGAGGTAATTGTCAAGTTTTCGAGCGGCGACGATAACATGGCGCTGCTGCGGCGCGAGAGCGACAACTTCGCGGCGCTGAATGACCTGCCCGGCAGCGACGCGCACGTGGTGCGCCTGCTGCACCCTTACACCGAGGTGAGCGTGTCGCTTGGCGGCGGCGAACCGGCCAGCGTGGCGGGCGCCATCGTCCTGGAAAAGGGAGACTGGAACCTGGGCGGCTTTGTGCGCTCCCGGCTGGCGGACGCGCGGCCCGCCAGCCTGGCGGCCGTCGGCGCATCGCTGGCTGCCTGGGAGGAGTCCATCGCCTGGCTGCACAGCCACGGCGTGCTCCACTTGGACATCAAAGCGGACAACGCCATCCTCTTTGAAAGCAGCGGCGCCGTGAAGCTCATCGACGTGGCGGGTATGCTCACGCGCGAGGAGGCCAGCGGCGAGGACAGCGCCAGCATGGATAGCGCCGACCTGTCCTGGGACACGGCCGATCTGGAGGACATGGGCATCACCTACGTCAGCACCATCACCTACCGCGCGCCGCTGGACCTCGGCCCCGCGCGCCGCTTTCTTGACTACTCCGCCGACTGGTGGAGCATGGGCGTCTCCAAGCTGGAAGTGCTGGGCGCGCTGCCGGCTGCGTTTATCGACGGGGAGCAGACGACGCGGGTGGTGCTGAAGGCGATGCAGAGCAGCGAGCTGGAGGAGGCTCTGCGGGCGCGCATGGCGGCCGTGCTGATGGAGCCCGACCCCAGCTGCGAGGCTGTCAGCGTGTGGCTGGACTCGGTCATGCAGAACCTGCGTGGCCACGCCGCCAAGGTGGAGTACGTCAAAAAGGCCCCCACAGAGAAGAAGCCCGCCCGGAAATCGCGCTTTTCCAAGGTGTCGATGGACTGATGCCGTTGCTGCATACGTCGGCAATCAACAGACCCCCCCCCCCCCCCCCCCCCCCCCTCCCCCCCTCCTCCGCGCACCTTCCCAATGGAGGCCGCTGCAATGCACTGTTTATTGATGTCAGAGAGACCTACTGTTCCAATGGCTGCCTGGGTATGACCCTGCATGCTTCGCCGCGGTGACCGCATTCCGCTGCCTGTAACCAATACAACACACACAGCCGCAGCGCTTCTAGGTTAGCTAGTGCTTCCGTAGGCTAGCTAGAATGCCTTGTTCGGAGTACCTTCTGCAGTTGGTGTGCACTGTGCAGCACATCTGGCAGGAATTGCAGCTGGAAAGGACACTCGGAGCGGAAGAGGTTTGCGGGGAAATAAGAGACTGTTCCAACGGCTGGCACTGCCAATAGGAGGGATAATCCGCTGTACCTTTAATGCCATGCGGTTCCTATACACTGCATGCCCCCCCAATTTGAGGATTGTATTCCAGGTCTTGCTATAGGTGCGCCGGCACTGTAGTGATGCAGCCTGCCCTACGTGATCAGTTCTGTAATCTCATGACAGCAGGGACAGATTGAATCAGTATCCATTTCGCAACATTGTGCGTGCAGCAACATGCCGGCGCCCGCGTCATTGCTTGTGGCAGGGGCCTGCACGAGTTCAATCCAACGAATAATGTTTCGCAACGTGCGCCCCTCACCTTCCAATGCCCCTCGCAGAGGCATGGCTCACGAGGAATCACTATGCTAGCCGCTGGGAGAGGGGGATGAGGGACCTGGCCTTCAGAGGACCACACGCTACGTGCAATGCCTCCCAGTGGGCGGCAGACCCTATGCGAGTTTGTGTCGGTCTGGCCGCAAGACAGCTGGCATGTTAAGCAGAAAATGCTAAGCAAAAGCAAAATTGTAAGAAAGTTCAAATTCCTAATTTGCCATCAACTGCCATCATGGGCGTGCGTATGACAAGCTGCGGCATGGCACCAACTGCCCATTGGGACCGCGGTCTCGTGCGTTAAAAGACATCTGCCGGTGCGGCCAGGGACGCCTGCGGTGATCGCTGCAGCGGGTGTGACAGGAACCACATGCACTCCTTGAAGATGGTGGCCATGCTCTGCCCCGCGTGCTCAAACACGTACGCGCTGAAGTGGTGCGGAGCCGCAAAGTCGTCGATGGCCCGCACGATCGCATCAAAGACCGCCTGCGGGTTGTTCTGCCCCGCCACCGGCTTGCTGTGCAGGTACCACTGCAGTTTGGGGTTGGGGGGGGGGGGGGGGGGGGGCAGGGACAGCAGTCAGGATCGAGTGACCCAAGAGCAATGGCTGCGGACTGTCCAAATGCCGTGTACTCACAGGCATGGCAACGGTGGAAATATAACTTACATGCCCTTTCTACGGGTGCCGGCTCGGTAACAGTAACACTGCGAATAAAAACCTGCCAGAGGTCAAATGTAGACGAAACTATAGCGGGTGTTTTTATAGATTGCATGCAAGCCCAATTTACAACGTGGGCCCTATTAGGTGCGTTGGCACCCGTACTGAAGACGATGCGAGTCATAATGGAGTACGAATGGCGTAGGAACAAGCCCAAACACTGAGGTGCTGCCAGACACACCCCAAAGAACGCATGGCGGTTTGAACAGCAAAAGGCCGCACGGCACTGCCAGGATAAAGTGAAGATTGGCGACACCGTCTGGCAGACTTCTCATGGCCAGGCAGGAGGGGTTGCAGGGGGGGAAGACAGGGGCGGGGACCGCGGCAGTACATGAAAAAGGCACAACATCCATGGAACCAGCGGCATCCAGACACTGAAGAGCGCGCCACAGCCGGAATGAAGACATATAAATGTACCGGTATTGATATTGGGAGAGCGTGGCAAAAGCCAGGGTGATATGGCTCTTATGGAGGCCCAGCCGTAGCGAGGAGGGGGGTGTCGTCCTGAGAGGCGCGGGGAGCGTACCAAGTCGGCTCGCAGCGGCAGGTGTGCGCCTGCCACATGCAGCGGCACCACGTTTGATCTCGAGTAGATGATGATGCAGCGCAGCTGAGAAGGGAGATGGAGATGGGGTCAGCGAGAGAGGTAGCACAGACACACTCAGCAGGCGAGGCGCTGCCGTGCGCGTGGCATGTGAAGGGCGCGGGGACGCGGTGGAGGGTGGTGTACCACTCGGCCGGAGAGCTGCTCCGTCACTTCCACGTCGTTCAGGACCTTGGGTAGCGAGTCCAGGTCGCAGGTTGCGCTCGTCTCTACATCCGCCTGCAGCATGCGATTGCCGGCGCCGCCATGCCATGTCATGCGGCGCTGGCTCGGATGGAGGGCGATCAACAGCAGGGCGCATGGCGCACCTACCTGCAGCTGAAAGGCGCTGCCCTCCAGCTCCTCGGCACAGGACACCAGGCCCGGCGTCAACCACGTTGCCGTCTCCCCCAGCCTCATCAGCCCAAATTTGCTGGCGCTGCACGCCCCTGCCTAGACACATAAGCGTTGTTGCGTGAGGATGGGCGCGCCCGATGCTTCCTAGGAACTCACAGACAAGGGGATGAAGCGAACAAATCAATCCAGGGACCGCGCCTCACCTTCCACCTGCTGATCACGCTGATCACCTGCCGCACGAGCTCAAGCCGTGTGGTGGTGCTGGCCCCTGAGGGAGGCAGCATGGCGCAGTGACCGGCACAGTGAGACACACTGGCACTCGCAAAGCCCACGGTGCAGGCAGGCATAGTGTTATCACCGGCACGCTCGATACTTACCGCCGCCCGGGTGAGGGATGGCCTCCTGAATTTCTGACGCGGTGTCCACCACGAAGACGAGACTCTCGGGGCAGTAGTCCAACGTCGACATGGCGCCCTCCCTCCCCTTCCCCGCGGACAAGGCCGCCTTCCCTACAGTGGATGCTGCCAGGTGCTAATGACTTACGTCATCTGCTGTGATGCCACCGGTGTGCCGCTGTGTAGCCTGGCTCCCAGCGTGGCGTGCAGCACTGGGTGAGTATGTGTATGATCAAATCCTATTTCTCTTTACTCCCCCCCCCCCCCCCCCCCCCCCCCCCCACACACACACTCTCCTTCTCCCCGACTGATGCGCTCAGGTGTCGACGTCGGTCGGGCGACGGGCAGCGAAAGCAACGGTGGTAGCCGATGCAGAGGAGGCGGACGAAGAATAGCCGCTAAGCATGCCACTATTAGGCCAGGTGAGTGATGCACGTCCAGCTAGCACCGCTCCGTTCCGCCCCTTATCAGATGCCGCAACCAACTGGCGCTGCTGCCAATCGCCATCTACGAAGAAGGGTTATTCGGAAGGGGCTGCTGAACGCTAAGGATTATTCAGGGCGGTCGTCTGCTCGCCCGGTGCGCGTCGGCGGTAGTGTGTTTTTGGTTACAGGGAGAGCGTCCAGAGAATGCACGCAAAGTACTGGGGAAGGAAAAAGCGGCGGTAGTAGTGCGCGCCTCGCTTGACAGGAGCGAAAGATATGTATCCCGATGGATGCGGGTAAATATCGCTGCACTACCGCCGTTTTTCTTCGAGCATTCTTCTTAATGAAGTAGTCATCGTATATTATATCTCCGCGCGGCTCGCGCGACGCCCCTGCGCGCCGCCGCCGACGTCTGAGCGACGCACACAGCGCAGCAGCGCCGTCACGAACGAAAACTCCGTCGTTCAGTGACGCCGTGTCGAGCTCTCTCTCACACAAGAGAAGCTACACCACCAGAAGTCCTTGTATCACACGGTACCCGTTTTTCCTCAGCGGTGTACAAGTCTCTCGCCCTTCCAACTCCGGTATGGTGGAGACGGCTCAGCACGCCGAGGGCATCGCCGATGTGGCCGTCGGCGGTGCCGTGGTCGGCGACGGCGTCGCGTCGGGCAAGAAGCGGAAGAAGGGCGGCAACCGGCTGCTGTCCGACGCCATGTGGCGGGCGCTTCCGTCTCAGGACACGCTGCTGGGTGGTGACGAGGGCGGGTTTGTTAGCCTAGAGGTGCTGGACGACCCGGAGGTGATGGCGGCGCTGTACCCGGAGCACTACGGCGAGGGGAAGGGGAAGGCGGCGACCAAGGGGGTCGGCAAAAAGAAGTCGCCAACGGGCGGCGACGCGCAGCCCGGGGAGGAGGAGATCGAAGGCGAGGAGGGCGGCGTCGGGGAGGTCGCGGAGCTGAAGAAGCAGATGGCGGCGCTCAAGGCCGAGAACAAGCGGCTCAAGATGACGGAGAAGAGGGAGAAGCGCGAATCGGGTAAGGCGGATGCCAAGGCGGCCAAGCGCGCCGACAAGGCGCAGAAGCAGGCGGAGCGGCAGGCGGCCGAGGCAGCGGAGGCGGCAGAGGCGGAGGCGGCGACGGACGTCAGCGCGTGGCGCGACTTTGGGCTCCATGCGCGAGTGTTGGCGGCCATCGCCAAGCTGGGCTTTGCCTGCCCCACGCCAGTCCAGGTGGAGATGGCACCACAGCAAAGGGGGGTTGAGGGGGGGGTTGAGGGGCGATCCACCAGTGAATCCTGCCTATGCCGGGCCATGTGCCCACCCGCGACCGGCGGGACATCATCGGCGCCGCGCAGACCGGCAGTGGGAAGACCCTCGCATTCGGGATGCCCATCATGCACCGTCTGCTGATGGAGGCTGAGGTGCCGTCACCCCCAACCAGCCACTGCCAACCCCCCCCTCCCGCCCTCCGTGGACATCAGCGCCTGCATGGGGCCCTCCCCCCTCGCAGTGCGTTTGTGTGTGCCGCTAAGCCCCCATTTCCCCACCACTGCGTTATCAGGATCGGGGCACAGTTGAGGAGGAGGGACCGGCGGTGGGGAAGTTCCCGGCCAGCCCGCTGCGTGCGCTGATCTTGGCTCCGACGCGCGAGCTGGCGATGCAGGTAGCCCCTGGCTCCGCTGCTCTGCCTTGGCCAAGGGAAGGGACGGCGGAACACAAAGGGGAAGAACCAGGAACCGGGTAGGGTGTTTCAGGGGGGAGGGCTTTGGGCACCATGGGGATGCCGCCTGGTGTTGCGGCCATCATCCCGGACGCCCCATGAGATGCACCCCCCTTCCTCATTCCTCTGCCGCGGCGCGCAGGTGTGCGCCCACCTGAAGGTCGTGGGACTGAGCTGCGGCATCGGGGTGGTCCCCATCGTGGGCGGCATTGCCCCCAGCAAGCAGGCGCGGCTGCTGCGAAAGAGGCCCGCGGTGGTGGTCGCCACGCCTGGCCGCTTGTGGGACCTGCTGAAGGGCGGCGACCGCCACCTGCTGGACATGAGGTGCTCCCCCCCCCCCCCCCCCGGGCCTTAAACACACCACCACCACCCCCAACCCTACAATCACTTCCACGAGTGCAGGTGCCACCGCATCTGCATGAAGTCACGTATATCAGCGAGCTCGCCTACTTCACACTCAACGATGCTACTTGATCGTCTTGGTAGGACCATTTGTCATCATATCATACCGAGGATCAGCATGTGGCGTGTATCACAACCACACTCTCATATTACGGGTGTCTGTCTACAAGTGCGCCGGCAACCCTGATGAGGAGCCAACCCGGTGCACACGGGCTGGCTTCCTGTGGAACAGCGGTGGCTGCATGGGGCCGCCACATGCGCACGACGGCGCGTTGGCCGTCCTCCGCCGCGCGAGGCCTCAGCACGCACCTGCCGATCCTGTACGACTGCAGGTACCTGACCTTTCTGGTCGTAGATGAGGCGGACCGCATGATGCAGCACGGCCAGTTTGCGGAGCTGGAGAGCCTGCTGGAGCAGATCCAGGCGCGTAACCAACCCCCCCCCCCCCCCCCCCCCCCCCGGGGCACCACCCGCTCTGCCTGCATCTGCCCCTGAGCCGTGCACGATCCAATGGACAGTAGGCGTCGCAGCGCGAGCACGTGGCGCACCAGGACGAGCAGGATGTGCCGATGATCCCGGAGCTGGAGGCCAGCCAGGCCAGCGGCGACCAAATCGCGAGCCCCCTGCGCCCGCCGCAAGTGTTTGTGTTCAGCGCCACGCTCACGCTGCCGCAGGTAACTCCCCCCCTCCCCCTCCCCCCCCCCCCCCCCCCCCCCTTTGACCTCTTTTCACGGCCCAGTTAGCCAGTTAGCTGCTAGTGCCGGCCTTAATGATGAGATATTTATCGTTACCTGTTCATGGGATCACGGGGACTCCCAAACGTCGTGGCCCTGTGCAACCCAATTACACGTTATAGAAGGATCTCCAAATGAACCAGGATAATGATAAGTACATAAATGAATGTATGTGTATGTATATGTATGTGTATATGTATATGTATATGTATATGTATAATGTTATGTATATGTATATGTATATGTATATGTATATGTATATGTATATGTATATGTATATGTATATGTATATGTATATGTATATGTATATGATATATGTATATGTATATGTATATGTATATGTATATGTATATGTATTATGTATATGTATATGTATATGTATATGTATATGTATATTATATGCTATATGTATATGCATATGTATATGTATGATACTGCATATGATATGTATATGTATATGCATATGCATATGCATATGTATATGTACATGTACATGCATATCCATATATTTGTATCGTCTATCTATTTATGTGAGAATAAATATAATATCTATATATGATGTATACATGTTTACATGTATGTATACATATATGGCGGGAGAATCAAAATAATAATCGAACTTCAATATTTGTACCGGTGAAGCCTGCATGCATGAACCTATCCGGGCGGGCGGGCGGAACTCGGGCGTTCTCAGTCTAGGTATTCGCAGGTTTTTAAGCCCCCTCCCTCCCTCAACCCCCCCACCCCCCCCCCCTCCGTCAGTGAAGAGGAAGAACTTGATATATAATTCATCTAGAATGCATTAGAATATGAGACAAATTCTAGACGAATAATTCGACTTGATGTTTTCAAGATTTCACTCACTGTTTTGCCGACTACTACTACAGATGATGCACACCAAATCATTAACTGTTTTATGATGATCATTGCTACGCGAGAATGCGCCAGTTGAATCGCATGCTGAATAAGTTATGGAATAACAAAAGGCAGAAGAGGTATTCGTTGATGAGATTAAGAAGGCAACCGCGGGCAAGGGAGTATCTGGCCCAGCGTTTTCCTCTATTGCTCCTACTGCTCTTGCTGGATTGGGCGCCTCTGCTGACCCGGCTGCGCGCCTACGGCACTTGTTGAACACGATGGCAATTGATGCACCCATGTCTGCGTCTCACGAGACATTGATCTCATGAAATACATAGGTATGTAGCTGCTGGCGCCACGGTGCCAACACAACAGCAACTACATATTTACGCACTGCGCTGCTGCTGGAGCCCGCACACTGCGTCGTGTGTGCTGGTGACTGCCATCACACGGGTGCTTGCACCATGCGTGTGTGTGTGTGTGTGTGTGTGTGTGTGTGTGAAAATTTCAGCATCGAAGTCGGGCAGATTGGCATTGAATTCTTTGCTTTTGTGATGCTTTCTGCTGCTGCTGCTGCCTAGTAGCTGTCAAAAGTGATAGCAAGAAACTGCACATCATTTGCAACGACCTAATGATGACCATTATTCGAGCTCAAAAATCCAGAATTCGCTGAGATTAAATCAGTATGTTAGCACATTATCTTCCGATACGTCACCGGTAAGTAACCATACGTTGCAAGTTATCATCCGGGTATAAACTGTGTTCCTAGTGCCCCCCCGCCCCCCCCCCGCCCCCCCCCCCCCCCCCCTCCCTCTTGGAGGTCGCCGGCGACGTCACCTGCATAGTCATGTCTCACTGCATTTATATACATATATAATATATATAATATATATATTATGGGAAGATTATATACAGCATTGCAAGTAAATGCCTTGTCCAGCTTCGACCCACCCTCTGATTCCCAGCCCGGCGATGAGTATAGTGAAATTGTTGTGCATGTGTGTCTTCGCAGATACATGTTGTCAAGTACACACAGAAATACATATACATTTTGTGCAATGTGTATATTGTTACGTGTATGTGACTACATACGATATTTTTCAGGGTGCTGACAGTTGGCAGCTGGAAAGTATGGAAATTCTGGGTTCAACGCCCATCATCCAGCTGCCATGGCTACATGCATCAGGTGTTAGCGATGCTATGGGCCTGCTTGTTGCTTCCAAGCTCTCATGGGATCCCTGCAAATGATGTGCGCCAGATTACAGTGTGATGTTTTACATTGACAGCCATGATCATCATTGTTCTGGAAATTATCCGTAAGAGGTGGAGAGGTAACATACTATCCTTGCAGCTGCAGTTTCAACATCCGGGTAGCATACGGAAAACAATAAATGCTGTGTTTAAAAAAATCATTCACAATTACCGACTATTAATACACACCCGCAGATATGTCCCCGTATATTGCCCAATTATGCTGCACGTCCGGCGTGATTTAGAGGCTGGGATTGGTGGTGACAGTAAAGTAAAGCTCGCCCCGGGACATCTGCCAAAGCCTTGAAGTCTTGCGCCAACTGCAGTCGTAGGTTTGGCATAGCCATTAGACCACTGCCTCATTCGAACCCCGTAGGGCTAATGCATCAACCTGGTAAACCGGGACCGGTGTTATTCCATATCAAGACATTGCAATTGCGATAAAGAACCGTCACCAGAAAAAACTGCACGCAACCGGCAATCAGTACTGGGACTTTGGTCAATGCGCAATGAAAGTGGGAGGATGTCCTCGTTAAGGCATGGCAAAAGAAATGAATCGTCACAGTGGCTGTTCTGCTCAAGCCTTAACAGAAGCGCTGTGCCCACAGACTCGCGGAGTATGATGCAACTGTGCACTCATTGACCATCGGCTGCCTGAACATAAAAGAATGTTAAATCTAGGGCAGTCAGCTGCACACTTAGATACGTGTGTGTGTCAGTTGCATCGGCATGCCGGGGAATTCGCTTGCGAAGACATAGAATCAGCCCATATCAGACCATGGACTGATTTTACGCCAAACGCCAGACTAAGCAAGCCGATACAGCCGCCAAAGCACACCTAAACCAGCGGTTGGCTATGCAACGGTTATTCATTATGCTACAGAAGTTGTGGCGCGCAGCACACGCTGCCACCCGGATTCACGACTACATGTGCGCATCAAATGCTTATCCAGCATCGGCGCCTGGTTGTCATGACAGTGGGACCATCAAACTTGTCAGCTCTAGCCTCCTTGCCTCTGCGCAGCCAGCAAGCCGACCATACTTTGGAAGACAGAGTCCTTGCTGGAGGCAGCCGAGTCTGCCTCCTGAGAGGATGAGCTGGCGGCGGCGCTCAAGTGGATACTCTTCAGCATAGGAATGGCCACGCTGGGATTGGATGCAATCTTGGCCGAGATCATCTGCTCAAGCGGGTTGGTAGATTGCTGCTTGGACGTGAGGCATCCAATGAGGATCTTGAAGCTCCAATTCTCTGCCAGTATTTCAGACAGGTTCCCCTGAAGGCCTTCAAGATACTTTGAGAGCATCACGTTGGCAGTTTTCAGAGTCTGGGACTGATCCTGGAGCTTCTGCATCTGCTGTTTCCGAGCGCTGTCTTCGTCGCCCCGCTCTGACGTCTTCTTGGCTTTGGAATGGCCATGATATTGGCCCTGGTCGGTTATAGCGCGCTTCAGGCCAATTATGGAGTTGCCCCCATTATCTGTGGCGGGCTGCAAATCCTGCCCAAACTCCGGGTCGTCGTCGCAACCAGGGATGGTCAAAAACCCCCTGATGTCGTCATTGTGCGGATCTTCCGTCTCCGGCAGGCTCCTCTTGCTCCGAGAGCTGAGCAGGTGATTGACGATGTTGCCCAGACCAGGAGATGCTTTTTGGAACCCCAGCCTGTCCGAGCCATCATCAGTGTCATGGTGTTGAAGCAGTCCGCCGAAGTCACCCTGAGAACAAGAACCCATTCCTTGCGCAGCTTGCTGCTGTTGCTGAGCAGCCTCGATTAGACTCCTCAGTGGGTCCTCTGAGTTGGGGATCTTCACGGGCACATGCTGCTTTTGTTGCATCTGATTTAGTAGCAGCTGCTGCAGCAGTTCGTTGGCGGATTTCGGAGGTTGCTGCGGAGCTTGACCACGCGTTGTTGCAGACTTCAGCAAGCTGGCTACCAGGTTTGTCGCGTTGCCCTGTTCTTGCTGATCCGATGTTGTGGCGTTCGAGTGGCTCGCTGCCAAAAAGCTGCTGACAAGATTTTCGACAGCATTCGAAGGTTGCTGTGAAGAGGAAGCGGGAGAGTCCCAAACCTGACCTGGCGCCTGTCGCACATCAACGAAGTCGCTGTGGGGGGCTTGATTCTGAGGTTGGGTCTGCGCCTGCAGAGATCGAAGTAGAGCGTCAAAGCTGTTATCCTTAACTAATTCAGGTATCTGGCCGGTGCTCATGCTCTGGGGTCCGTTTGCCGTTGGCAGTGCCGAGATGGGCGCGAAGTCGGCAGTGCAGCTGCTCAGGTAGGCGGAGCCCGGTGACGTCTCGGGAGTGTCAGCCACCAACGCCTTCCCACTCCCGTCCTCCTTCGGACTGGAGGCCATAATGTTTGCTAGTAGTGCCTGGAGAGACTCCTGTGAGAGAACAGAGCAAGGTTTGCATTCAGTATTAGCAGCGCTAGGCCTATGCGAGTACCGTGGGCGCGAGATCACGGGATAAGAAAAGCACATATCAGTGTTTCGGCCGTCAGCCCTCACCTGGTCAGTGCCGAAAGCTTCCGCCATGTCGTCGAGTCGGCGCGTAGAAGCCCTCGTGGTCTGGAACGTGCAAATAAAAACAGGTGTCAACACAAGTACGTGTGCCGCCAGGCAAGGGGTCGCTGTCACGTTCTTTGCGACAACCCGCGCGCTCTTGCCACCGCCACTCGAGCGTTAAGAAACGAGAAGTCCAAGAGTTGCCGAGCGCGACGAACTCGAGCGTTCCGCCGACAAGGGCAGGTGTCGAGAGTAATCAAACGCCAGAAGTCGGTCACTACCCAACCATACCCGACAGGACTTGGTGACAAGCGCACCGGCAGAGCGAGACGTGCGAGGGACACTGAGACGCGCACCACGTGGGAAGGCTGGACTAGGAGGTTGCTTCGACAGCGCAGACTGTGGCATCGCGGATAAAGTGGGGGTCTCGCGACACGCAGCCAACACGAAGTTTCCCCATTTATCTAAGCACACTCCTCAAGGCGGCTTATTGCGAGCGACGTCTCCGAGTAGTGCCTTTGAGCTGAGACGTCGTGGGCTCCAACCGGTACATGCTCTGGAGCACACACATGCGCGGAACAGGCCTAGGTGCAGTAAACCCTGAGGAGCAGAGAGGTGCCCACTGCGCACTCACCTTGCGGGCGACGTAGATTCGCCTTACGAAACAAGGGGAAGCGGGGCAAAAAGAATCCAACCTTCAAGCACCCAAACTTCGCCCCATGCCTTGCACCGGCAGGTGGGGGTGACACGCGTAGCCACGGATGGGTTACGCGGTTGCTGGGTGACGAATAGATATCGTCGATGCCGCGTAACCGCTTGCCAACTACACCCAGTGGCGATGCACGGTGACGAAGCCGCCACGCGCCCAGCCTCCGGGCGAACAAGTTTCCGCGAAGCCGTATCCTCGAGCCTTGCACGGGATGAGGTTACGAAGCTGCTTCCCAGACGTGTGCGTCGCAGAGCCGTCAGGGCAGACGAAGCACGGCAGCGCCTCAATAGCAACGGTGCGACGATACCGACGCGCCGGCGCGGTGCCCTCTGTTGTCTGGGCCTAAGCTCACAACCTGGGGCACTGACAGAGCTACGGCTCACCCGCTTTGCAGCGAGAGCCTGCAGGTGTGTACACCGATGCTCTGGGGCCGGTTCGTTTTGCCTCTTCGCCCTGGGCTGCCGGCCAAGCGCCCACAAGAGCGGTTGATATGTACGGAGTGGCCAGTGCAGCGAGGATGGACAACGCCGCAAGACGCCCCGGAAGCTCCGCCTCCCTGTCTCGAGTACGTGGAATACCGTTGGGCGGCACAAGCAGCAGCACCAGGGCTATAGTCGCCCGGCGGGCCAGCCGGGCCGACGACACGCGGCGTTTAGCGCGTATCCGCCGATGATGCTGAGGCAGCCGCCGCCACGCCGCGCGCAGATCATATCGCGTCGACGACAGAAAGCGCGCGAGAGCGCGCAATATACTGCTCAGGCGCGTAATAATCCTTAATCGCTACACATAACATCCATCATTTTGCATAACATAATATAATATAATATGGTGATTGTAATAATTACAATACGAAGCTATTAGAAGTCGAAGATATGGCGACTGGCGGACTGGCGGTACCTAGTACCAGTAGTCGCTAGGATATCCGATGTTTATGTACTTAGTTTTAGCACGTACATCGTAGGTAGAATTCGAAACAGGATGTGGCCGAGGGTGCAGATTCTGCGTCAATATTCCTGGATCGTCCGATGTACGATCACGTACAATGTTTACGAAACGCGCATCGGCGCTGAGCCTGTGCTGTCGGCGCAGGACAACCAGGATGGGAGTGAAGGGTGGGTGTTGCGCAAGCAACAGCAAAAAAGGATGGACTGTGCCGAGTCCATGTCCCGCCTAAATACCCGGTGCGGTCGAAGAGTCTAGAGGTACACCACCCCTCCGGTGCCGGGGTTGCAAGAGGCCGATGAACGGGTCGGCGCCCAGCAAGTAATTCCGGAAATTTCCGGCGCATACATACTAGTGCCGATTGAACAAGGCCGACGAACATACGTACCGTCGCCCTTTTGTAGCTCTGAAGATACCGTCGCCTGGCGATTTAGTGGCACACCCTCCGTCAGCAGCGACTGTTTCCCTCCCAGAATCGCTGCCAGGTTCTACTACTCCGCCCTCGGGTACGGGTTCGGGTGCGACCTCCGATGATCAACCCACGACCATGGTTGTCCAACGCCACCTCAGCCGTGCGATTCGCTCGCTTGCGTGACTTCGTGGCCCTCGATCTCAGCTTCCAGCGTACTGGTGCCGCGGCCTCGCGACTTGATACCCTGCGCCTGTACAGCGCGTGCGGGCCGGGATCCCTATCGCTTTTCCAATCGGATCACGAGTCATCCCGCAAGATTCCCCATGCTGCTTATTCGGCCGCCGCCGCGCGGGTACTGGGCCTTTGCCCGCGCGGAGGCTCCGCGCTAGTCACTTGCCCTGGCCCCACGTGTGGTATTGATCCCTTATGGCTTCGCTGTACGGATGGCTCGAACCGGAGCGCTACGGATTTCATCGTGGATCATCTGCCCATATGCCCCGTAGCGAACTACAAGCACCGCATGCATACCGCTTTGAAGAATCTGTGGGCATCTGTGGCAATTGATGCGGGGGTGGTGCTTGACCGGGACCGTTCGGGAGCCGGCGACTTGACCCTTGAGACGAGTGGGCTGCGCCCAGCGGACCGCTCGCGGCCGTCGGACTTGACGCTGGCGGGGTGGGGGGGGGGGGGGGGGGGGCGTGCGATTACATGATCGACTTTGCGTGCGTGTCCTCCACGACCCCCACTTGGAGCAACAACCCCCGTTGGTGCACCCCGGGAATCGCGGCGACCGAGGCGGAGCATGGTAAGTTGGCAGCGGACCGGGCGTCTTCCGCCCCAGTTCAGGGTGTTCACCGGTACTACCCTTTTGTGGTTGAGGACCGTGGCCGTCTCGGGAAGTCCGCTTTGACGGTGGTCTACATCTTCGCGGTGCTGTTGGCTGTGCGCAACTTCCCTGGCGGTCCTTCCGCCCCGACCTCATGCTTCCTTCGTGGTCAGTCCGTTCAGGCACTTCGGAACTTTGTCGCCAGCCAACCTGATGAGTTCCGCCGTCACCTATCGCGCACACGGCGGGGGCTGTTGCAGCGGGTCTCGGCTTGCGTGCATGGTACCATGGGCGGCATTCTCTCTGCCGGTGTGCAGATGGCCAAGTCTGATGCGTGGGCTCGTGCCCATTCTGCGTCTTCTCATGTTGCTGCTTCCACCTCGCAGTCGCTGCAGAGGACCTTTCTAATTGTTTTTTTTTGGCGATTTCCTGATATCGCCTTCTGCTGCTAGCTCATGTAAGTAATATAACAAGGCCGACGAGGGATGGCACCGCTACCGGTATATAGGATTTTGGCATCACTCCGTTGTCGTTATATAACCGCAGTTAATACTTAACAACGATTGAACTACTTCCATGAGCATGCATGTGGGGACTACCACACTAGGCAAACTAGGCACAACCAGTTTTGCAATGGAAAACCGCAAGGTCACAACGGCTTGGCAGCGCGCATTTCCCACGTGCCCGCTAGGCCGGTGTGCGGAAAAAAAACCGGCGGCCGCGCGGGCCGGCCACACGCTCGGTGGCAGTCTCCACGCTCCCCTTTCCATCGCTTGTGCGCCACTGGTGGACGCTCCACCCGCCTAACAACGATCCGGCTTGCGAGACGAATCGGAAGCGCCGCGGAGCCGATTGTGCGTGCGATCGCGGGGCGCTAGGCTAGCGCGGGGACCACAATGTCGCGGCGACACGCGCAACGACATGCGATTCAGCCCCCTCTCCAACGTCTACACCACGAGGAGCTCGATTAGCGCTCCAGTGCCAGGTCGCTCGCGATAAGGTGGTCAGGAATCTCAGAAAGAAGGCTCCAGCGTTGCTACGACACGTAAGAAGCGGGCCGGAGAAAACCGGTCGACAAGCGCACGAGGAGCCGGAATGTCGGCAGAGTTCCATCTTGGGTGTCGTCTCGCGCAAGGGTGACGGAACTGCAGCCACGGCGAAGGCCAGCAACGTGATTTTACTGAACATTATAAGCGCAGTGCGTAGTATTTTATGATTAATCCTGTCGTATTAATCCTACCACAAGTATACCCGTTGTAAGAGTGTGGAATCCAGAGAGCCGCAAGGATCAATCGTAGTAGTCGCTACATTATACAGCCCCGCGTCCGCCGACCCGCCGACCCGGGCCCCGGCGTCTGTCGACGGACGGGCGGCGAGGCGGACGGGCGACGGTCGTCTGGCGTCCAGCGACGGACAAACGACGACGTCCGGCGTCCGGGTCCAGTCCATGCGGCGGGCTCGGCGCTTCGTGCCATGCCCGCCCCGTAGACCACACGAACGGCGACGACCGGCCCGACCGGCGGCGGCCGGGCGGCCGGTACCCGTACCAGTGCATGTAGTCAACAGGTAGGCCCGACGGCTATTTTGGCCTGCGCGGAATTATGAGTGAGTGACGAAATTACAGCTGCACTCGGTCGGAGTTCTTGGACACCTTCGACATGCCACGAAGTTGGAAGTGGTTCAGCACGACCGCGTCTAACGGTCGGATAATCACGTCGTATATGTCTCCTCGGCCTCGTACTTGCCCGCCCCCTCGGGCGGCGGCGCGAGGGAGGATCCATGGTCGTAGTCGTCTAAGCGGTCCGGTCCCTTGTCGTAGGCCGGTGGCAGGCCGAGAGCGAGCTGCGGCCATAGCTCGGCCTTTGTGAGGCCGCACAGCGTCGGGCCGTGTACTCATACAATAATTGTGTGTCGGGCGCTCCGCATTTTCCATGTGCAAGGCGCCCAATAGCGTGATCGCGCTCCGGCTGCGGGTGCGGTCGAGTAGCTCTTTCGCCCGTCCGGCCAGGCAGAAATCCGCGAGCAGCGCAGCGGCCGTTTCGGCCGAGTGTACACGCGCACGATGATGTTACCGCAAATTGAAATTGAAATTGATTACAACTGCTAATCTGGTGGTTCCACTAGCCCAGACTGAGTTGTTCTTGGGGCTTGCTATCTCTAACCATGGTAGGGAACACTAGGTGTAATTTTAGCTCAAGCTACCGGCCGTCCTCTTGTGTGTCCAAGCCCCTCCTCCTTCCAGCGGGCTGTAGCTAGGACATCAGCACCCCCCTGCTGTCCCTACCTAAGTCAGGCCTATCCCATTCAGAGCTCAGAAGGTAAGCTTAGGCAGCCGTAGCGTCCCGCCTACATCTTTTAAGGTGAGATGGGGGAAGGGGGCTGACCGGAATAGCTAAGTGTTGCTCAGTATCTCTCCACCGCTAGGCCGGCTAGTAGGATAGTGGGGGCTGTGATGCCCTCCTTCACGAGAGTGAGTATTTGTTGTGTGTGGGGGGTTGTGGCAATCTGCGATGGGTGTTCTTTGTGTTGGGCAGTGTTGTCACGATTGTGTGATATCTGAGTAGTTGCACCGGGCACATGGGTTAGTAGTGGCCGGTGTTCTTGAAGCGGCTGGTATGTTTGTTGTTGCGGTGCATTGCGCGGCAGTTATTGATGCGAGCTGCGAGATGGATGGGCTGCTTCGTCGTCCGTTTCCAATCGCTATCGGAGTCGTGAGTGCCAGAGAGGCGCGGCTTGCTCCTGCTGCGGTTGCGGGTGGTGCCGCCTGAGTGGCTACGACCCCTGGGCTGCTTCTTCTTGTGCTTGGCAGATGTTGATGCCTTGCCCTTGCCTACTAAGAGGGGCTGGCGGGAGTGGTGTTCGAGCTGGATCGAGTGGCGCTGTGGGTTGCGCAGTTGATGTGACTCCGCTGTGAGTCTGGCCAATTCGGCCGCGAGTGCAGGCATGCTGACTAGGGAGGTCTGGGCGAGCAGCTCTGCGGTTGTGGTGATGAGATGCTGGAGCTCGGCCAATCGTTATGTGGTGCCGTCTGGTGTGCCTTCGCGGAATGTGCGTTGCAGTATTGAGCGTTGAGGGGAGTCCAGGGTAGTGTCAGCCAGACATGGTGCCTCCGCTGCCCCGTGCCGGGCGGTGTCCACATCCATGGTGCTGTCGTTCTCCTCGTAGTTCAGTTCAAGCTCTGCCTCGTCATCCGCCTGCACTCCGGTCATGGCGGTTGCCGCTGGGGCTGTGGCTGTAGGTGCAGGGGCTGGGTGGGCTGCTCCGGGGGCGTGTTCCGTTGCTGCTCGGTGCTGGTCGATGGCTGCAATGGCATATATCACCGACCGCTCCTTGCTTATGTATCACGTGCTCGAACCCAAGGGGGGAGTGTCGCGGGTCTGGGGTTCGGCCTGGGCTGTTGGGTTCGCTGGTAGTGTCAGTTGGGCTGGGCATGCTGTTGGTGGTGTTGGCGTGGTGCCCGCAGGTCGCCCCTCGGCATGTACCTTTGTTGGCGCGGTCTTGATCTTCCCGCACGCTGTCGAGACTGTCTTACGCCACTGCTCCGTTCTGTCAGTCCCGCGGGTGGCGCCGATGATGCTGTGGTGGTGGGCGGTCAGCTGCAGGCTGAGAGTGTAGACTGGGCGTTGTTCGGCCCGAAGGGCGATGGATGCTGGAGGGGTCTTCCGAGCCTTCTTAAGCAAACCCATCGTTGTGCGTCGGAGATGGTTGTGGCCGGTTTTGCCGCCGAGGTCTCCCGCTTCCCTGACCGTATGGCTGAAGGGGTGGACGAGGAGTTCCGAGGGATCGAAATCTGACTCCGTGATGTAGATGAGGATGGTTCTGAGGCGTACCGCCCGCAGTAGTGCGACAGGAGAGGTGAGGGCCACTGCCATGCGTAGGGTGTCCGCGAACTCCTCGTCCTCTTTGCCAAGGGAGGTGGCGCAGAGATTATCGTCCCCCACGCGCAACAGTGTCGGCTCGGTGTGGTGTTGCTGCATCTCGACGCCAACAGCCGTCATGGTGCCCGTCAGCCATTGGGCGTGCTGCAGCTCGGGGGGTGTGTTGATACGTTGGCTGATGGTGGCTGCGATGGCCTCTGCTAGCTGCTCGACCGTCGGCAGCTCTAGGTTGGCTATGGGGGCCAGTGCAGATGGCTTTGGCCGTCAGCGAGCATTGGAAGAACTGCTCGGACATAGCTGGGGGCATCACTCCCTAGTGTGGGGTGGTTGGCGGGTCCTCGCGTTCCCTATGCTCGACGGTGACCAGGACCACCGCTATGCCTTGCGTATGATCGCCAAACGGCAGCGCCAGTACGGCATCGCGGCACACGTCCTGTAGTAGGCGCGCCGCATCGGAATCAAGGAGTTCGAGTCGCACCGAGTCGGGCCTTCCACACCTCGCGGACCTGCTCCAGGAGGGCCAATAGGGTGCGGGTCGGGGGGCAGATGACGGCGTCGTCTACTTCTGTGTCGGCCTCGTACTCGGCCCAGGCTCTCACGCCGGCGCGTGCCAAGGTGTCTGCTGTCGTTTCCGCCGATTGGTCTACCGCCGCTTCGCCAGGTTGGGGTTGGTCGTACGCCGGGAGGAGGCCCTCCGCCAGGTGCCGCCACATGTCGGCCTCTGTAAGGCCTCTGAACGAGGAAAAGCGGAGCCACATCTGGTGTACCGGGCGCTCGATGTCGTCGAGGTGCGGCGCTGCGAGCAGACGGGTGGAACAGCGGCGTCCTTGGCTGTCGAGGATCGTTGTGCCCTCTCCTGTCCATTGGGTATGCAGTACGCTAGCGGCCGTTTTTCGGCGGGCCAGTCGCAGGATGACGGACCCGGTGGTAGTGGGAAGCCTGGTGCCGCTCGATCCGGTTGGGTCAGCGGCGGTGGGTCTGGGAGGGCGGCGGGTCACCACCCGGACGTCTGCCGGTAGGATTTGGACACCCATTTTGGGGCTGAGGCTGCGGATCAGGTTCGTCACATTCCGGCCGCGTGACTCTTCGTCCATAGCTTGATGTTGGGCCATCACATCGCCAAACAGTAGGGCCACATGGGTGGAATCGTCCGTGCCGGCGGAAAGGCCGGTGAGAAGCAGGTGGGATGGGCGTTGTAGTACGCGTCTGTGGCGGCGGGTTGTTGGCGGTGGGAGTTGGGTGCTTGCGAATGTTTTTGCAGTTGCGACCGTGCGGATCGTTGGCTGTTGTACTATGCCGCTCCTCAGCGCGGCCAGAAAAGTGCCGGCTTCTCGTGGTGTTGCTCCTCAGATCTGTCGATGTCAATGCTGGCTGTGGTGGTGTCCTCTTGGAGGGCTTGCTCTTCACGTTCCTGTGGGTACAGGCCGGCAGTTGGCATGGTGGTGGGTCGTCCGGTCGTCGGACGGTACACCGTTTCAAAGGAGGAATACGCTACTAGTACCAGTAGGCGCGCCGGCTCGCCTCTATTGAGTACATACGCAGTTGTTTGCCCGGTGTTAAGGGCCGGCTGGAAAGTGAGAAGTTTGTTAACGCGCGGTTGACGGCGCCACAACGGCTGCCAGCGTGAGTGGCGGCGGGCAACCATGCGCGCGTCCCGTCGTGGCGCAGTCGCCGGCGGTTACCAAGCAGTGGTTAGGATCGGAGTTATACGCGGGTACCCGTATCATGTACCGGAGACGGCAATAAGCCGAAGCAAATTATGTGCAGCCAATCAGTTGGGCGATTTCACTCTTTTTCAGCCGCCGAGATTGTGCGGGAGCCATGTCGCGACTTGTAATTTGTCGGCGGGTGTAGCGTGCAGATGTCTTGTTAATAGGGGTTTTAGGGTACCAACACGGGTACTGGCAGCGACTACTCTACCATCTCCCCGGTACTCGTACTAACCACAATTTTGGGGCGTGGTGCCGACAGACTATAATTGCGAGATTGCTACCTGTTGTTGTTACTAAAAAGGAGTTTATGACTAATAAGGAAGCAACCGTCACGCCCAGGGCTCTTACAAGCCCCTGAGCCCACCGAGGGTTTTTTTTGGGGGGGGGGGGGGGGGGGGGGGGGTATCTTAAGGCACTAGGGCCCAAAACATGATGTAAGGAAGGGCTCCAAAAAAACCCCAGTGTTTGCAGCCAAGTCTGGGGGCCGGTGTGCCGTGCTGATCGATGTTGACCAAGTCATTGCGGACCGCGTCAATCTGGTGTCACGTTGGCCCCGCTCGAACTCAGGTTAGCGCGCGATGCAGGCACGAGACGCCCTATAAACCCCACTGCAGTCCCCCATAGGTACCCTTGGTGTTTCAGCACTCCGGTAGGTCAGCAGTGCGGACGGTATGGCGAACGAACCGAGGCGGTCGGCCCGGTAAGAGCAGACACCGTTTTCGCCTTTTTCCCGCGATCTCGCACCCTTGACCTACTGCCGCCGATTTTACACCGCCGACTTTTCGATAGCCAACTTCGACCATGCTCGGCTTCCTGACAGCGGCGAGGATCTGACCGTCGTAAAGGACGCCCTGACAGGTGGCGGAACTGCGAGTAGGCCAAGCGAGTGAGTTACCCGTGCCGATCTTGGCCATGGCCAACACAACCGAGGCCGAGTTCAGCCGCCCGTCACCGCCGCCCGTAGGCACACAGCCCGTCGCCACCGCTACGCCGCCGCAGCTCCCACTGGCGCCGGTTGCAAATTTGGGCTCGGGACAGGCGGTTGTAGCCGACTAGTGTGGCGGATGCAAAACTGGAGTTGGCCGATGCCGCATTTCCGCCGTAAATATATATCATGTTCCTTATTTAGTGCACGTATGGTATGAGATGTACAGGTACCCGCGTAGGCTACAATCTTACAAATAGGATCCGACTATATACCCCCCCCCCCCCCCCCCCCCCCCCAACAAAAGTCTTGGCCCCAAAAATCACACAATATCACGCGGGAATTTACTATTGCGCGGATACACGGCAATATCATTGGATGTCATTCAATCAACTGCAGGTGCACTCAATAGCCATTATTGTGTGCATGTCTGAAATTGGTAAATGTCGGTTATTTTGGCGCGGAGAAGTGTCTGATAAAGTGGTAGAACAGCCGCAACAGCGCCTAGTGTTTAGCATTGTAAGCGACCTCGGAGCATATAATTATTAAGAAACGGTTTTTGGCAAGTATATATAGGTGCAATTTTCTTCCAGATGCACCAACATAGTAGTATAATGTGACCACTTCGTGTTTCTTTATAGAGTAAGAATGAGTCTGCACGCGAGAGGGTACATGAATGTGAGCACAGTCAGTGTTGGAAAATATTATAATGATGCATTATTGCAGTTTTGGGAGGTGTGTCAAGAGGCATATCTTTGTGAAACGGTGTCGGATTGAGGCGTGCGATGTCGCGTTGGAAAGTATATGTCAAAAGCACTGCAATATAAGTAAGGGGACATATATTGCCCGGATTTTCATGCTCAGTATTCAAATTTGACATTTGCGAACGTTGAAGGGGTATGCGAGCCCCAAAATATGTTTCAAACTTTGGAGCCCAGCGTTAGGCCCCATAACGGGCACCTAGGTGTAACCCATAGTGCCCTCGGACTCAAGCCTACTATACGTATCAGTAAACAGTAAGCAACTCTTCATTATTGCGTTTCCCCAAATAAGCAGACATTTTTGGCTCGGCGCAATGCTGCGTAGTAATTTTCTACGATTTCGCAGTAATCGGTGTTTTGGCACAATGCCTATCTTTCCTCCCATACCTCTCATGGCAGTAGTGCATCGGAAGAACTTTGATATGGGCTATCCACATGGCGAAGCTTGGGCCTTAGAGCGCATCGCGTGTTATGCTACCAATGGATTACAATTTGAGTCCCCTTCATCGAGCACTCACAAAACTATAGGGGAAGAGGCGCGTGCACTGCTTAGATGCCACGTCATCACCCAAATGGCATGACACTCCCACATTTTTTTCATTTACTATCACACTATCCGTGCGCAAAGACTTGGGGGCATGCGCAACCCCATGTAGCTGAAACGCGCGCAATCGAATTGTACAATTTTCTGTTGAAAAGCGGACTTTTTTTACTCTGAGCCGATTGAACAATACGCTACAGAAAATGATGCATCCGAGCGACGTTTCGGAGGGTGCGCTGCAACTAAGGTCATGGAATCTTAGCTTCGGTATAAGAAAAAGATTATACGTGGTTTTGGCTATATGCTAGTGCGCAGCAATGCGCCCACATGCAGATTCGTGTAGGGCTAGAAATTGTGGGATATTGTACATGAATCTCGGGGCGCGGTACTTCGGCAGATTGATATTTGCGATTTTGCTACCAGTAGAATTACGATACGATTGACGGCGTCACGGCTGCGTGAGCGGCGGCGGGCAACCCCGCACGCGTATACCCGTGGCGCAGTCGCGCGCGGTTATCAAGTAGTGGCTAGGGCCGGGGTACTGCGCGCGTACCCGTATGTACCGGGCATGGCAAGCCGAAGCGAAAGTGTGTGCAATCATTTCGAGTAGCCGCTAGAGAAGTTTTGTTTTCGAGCCGCCGAGATTGTGCGCGAGCCCTGTCGCGACTCGTCGTTTTTCGGCGGCAGGTGTAGCATGCATGTCTAGTAGGGATACCGTGCGCTCATGGGACGACGCGCGCATCGAGGAGCTCTATGCCGGACATGCCCGCCAGCGTCGAACGGACGCTGACCTCTTGCAGCGCTGCTCGTGGGCACCGCGGACACCGTGGTGGCGTTGGTGGAGGACGGATAGCTCTCCCGAGCGGCGGGCCGACTATCTTCTAAGGGTAACTAGGGGCGATCTATCCGATCCTGCTATCCTCGCCCATTTGCGCGACAAGCACCCGTTCCGTGGCCACCCAATCCTTGGCGCTGCGCATGATATTCCGGTCGACGAGGCCGACCTGACGGTGGACATGCGCGTGCCGTACCAACAATTCAAGCAGCACGTGGCGGCCGGGCCCTCAGGCATGCGCAACTAAGATCTCCGCTGCTTGGTGGGCGAATACGCCCCGGCGTCGGGGCATGCGGCGGTCCGCGCCTTGTCGGAGACCCCCCCCCCCCCCCCCCCCCCCACAAACAGCGGCGCGGAGCAGTGGCATTTTTTGTGCGGTTGAACATATTGTTACATGTTTGACACCCACGGGACCGCCGGTATGAGACACGGACTGA
The DNA here is from genome assembly GCA_006384855.1 of Tetraselmis striata. Lineage (NCBI taxonomy): Eukaryota > Viridiplantae > Chlorophyta > Chlorodendrophyceae > Chlorodendrales > Chlorodendraceae > Tetraselmis > Tetraselmis striata. The sequence continues at coordinate 123,669 of VCJN01000126.1, read as the reverse complement.
ATAGGCGCGGTAGGGAACTGGGACGAGTCACTAGCGGTACGGCGGTTAGCAGGGGGGGCGGGCGGCGGCACGACCGCGGGGTGATGCCGCCGCCGCGCTGTTGGCGGTCGTGTGCTGAGCCCCTCCCGATGACATCGGAACGCCACCCTCGCCGGGGTTCACGACTGCAGGCTCCGCGGCTGGCTCCGCAGCATCCACACTCGTTGGTATCGTGAGGGAAGAGTGTATGGTTTGGTGAGGCGAAAGTGATGTAGCAGTGTGTTATGTGCGTTGCGGATCTTCCAGCATCGTGGCGTCCGGCAGCCGTCAGCAGGGAAGCCAAAGTCAGACCAATAGCTAGCGCCAAAGGTCAATAGCTAGCGCCAAAGATAACATATGGATTATATCAAACCCATAATAACTTATTATACGAATTCAAATCGTTTGGCACCGGCCATACATATACTGCAAATTATCGCGTCAATACTAGCGAATATACTGATAGGGATTGTTCAATACTATCCGCCATATATCTGGGCCATATTCGGCTACGCCAAGTACGCCACGTAGGACACCCTAATGGGCGGCAGGGAACAATATCTCTACGGATTCGGACCATTCAGAGGTAGTCAGTCATCTAGCCGGGCCCCAGACTTAAAACTCGTATTTTTAAAGGGACTTCAGGTAGGGGGCATTCAGACCATTTCCGGAAGGTATTCAGGCTGGACTAAATTCAACTCAAGTTGGGACTTCAGGCTGAAGTACCCTTAACTGCAGGCCCTTCAGCGCAACCCTGGTTCAAACCGGCTCTTCGCCTCTGCTAGGCTTGTGGCGCGTGTCAAGAAGCTAGGCGAGGGCGGGGCCCCGGATGTGCGGCATGTGGCAGTCGGAGAGTAGACAGAGCCGCGCGCAGCGAAGCGCCGGGCAGTGGTGGGCAACATGAAGGAGGTGTATGTGTCGGTGTTTGCGCCGTCTCAGCGCGACGTCGGCATTTCCACTGGCGACTCTATGCTCACCCACGGCGACCGCCTCATCGCCGAGACGCTTGGCCCACGTGCCGTGATCTTCCACACCGACCTTTGCAACGAGGCGTGGCGCCGCATCATCATCCAACGCCACATCGATTGCTCTCCTCTACACCTTGTCATCCATGCGCTCCTGGTCTCCCTCTCCATGGATTCGTTTCTGCTTGTGCACAATCGGCCCGCCCCTCCGCGCTCGGAGGACGGCGTGCAATCGGGCGCGCCGTTGGCCACGACATCCTTTCCGTCGCGATTCACTCCGAGGTGCAACAGTGCGACAACACGTTGGAGGTCACATGCGGGGCGGCGCACTTCAACGCCGACGATGGATATTTGGTGGGCCTCCCGGAGCACGGTTGGCCGGCCCTTAACGCCTTCCGCACGTCCATCAAGGCTTCCTTGGGGCTTGCGGTGCGCTTCGACAAGACGCACGCGTACAACGCGGACACAGAGGCCGCACGGCGCGAGGCTCCGGCCGACATGGAATGGCCCGAGCTGGATGGCCACCACGGCATCCCGGGTCCTCAATGTGCCGCTCGGATCACTAGGGTAGTATGTGCATGCCTACATGCGCGGCAAGGCGGAAGAGCTACAAGAGGAGGTGGACGCAAGCTTGAGCAAGCTCTCATCTGCCAAAACCCAGCCGCCGGTACACCCATGCCATGCATCACCATGCATGGGCCATGCTCATGTATTGCATGCACCACTGAGCAGGGTATTGGCTTTGTAACTGCCTCCAGTAAGTCCGAAGACGAGGCCTTTGCGGAGGCCGGGGATGCCACCGTCTTCACGGCGATCGAGCGGATGCTAGGGGTCTCTTTTGATCCCTCCACGTAAGGCACCGACACCAACCCATGGGGCACCGATTTCCTAGCGGAGCTTCTGCATGACCCTAACCCCATGGCAGCGGAGTCGGCTACTTATTTGAGCGAGGATGTTGTGGCCATGGCACGCAGCAGGCTTCCCATCCCCACTCGGCTGAAGGATGATGGCATTTGCCGCATCCGGTTACCGTCCGATCGGGTTGAGCGCTCCCTATTGTGCGACATGCAACGGGGGTTGGCAGTAGTGCGGGATGCGGCGTGGCACAACACGGAGCCGGGACACAAGGGCCCACTTTGAGACATCATCGACTCATATGTCGGAGTGCATGGGCATGGTCTTCCGCTTCACTGTGGATGAGGTGAGCAAGGGGGTGCGCCGCACGGTGCGCGCTGTCGCATGCTTGGGGTGCCCTCTCATCGCGAGGCACTCGGTGCACCCCCCGGGCTCACATGAAGGCCTTACTCGCAAGATATTTCCTCGGGGTCTTGAGCTTGGTGGCGGCTCGGGAGCTTGCTCGCTGCCTTCATCTGACGGCGTAGATTCGTCCGCCATCCCATTGGCGGTTGCCGAAGCTGTACAGCACGTGCGTGGATCACCATCGCTCACATATGCCCGCATGGCCCGGAATCTCAACGGGGCGCGCGTCACTCATCCATCCCGCCTCGTGCGGGATGCGGGCCGCTTTTTTAAAAGCGCTTTTTGTTGATCGCTGCTTTTATTCGTTGTTAAGTACTTCATTGAGTTTAGTCAGACGACGGACTGAGTTGTGCGGTCAAACGACTACCACCTGGAAAATATAGCACAGTAGCCAGTCATCGGCTCTGTCTAGAATCTTCTAGGACGGGACAGTGAGCAGCGGACTCGCGACCGCACCAGCTCCCGACATGTTTCCCTGCCTACCTGCAGCTACTACTTAGCCAAATGTCTAGACCATAGCGCTCATCCATCCCTTTTGCTGTTGCGCTTCACGCACCCACCCGTCTCACCCATCTTGTTTTGGTGTGGCGAGGGGCTTGTAAGACAAGACACTCGCTACTGGCAACGTGACTCTCACACTGTCTAAAAGTTGATTATGGAGATACACGAGCTAGCAGCAGAAGGCGATATCGCTGCTTTTTTGTTGCTCGCTGCTTTATAGTTTTTAGTTCGAACGCTAATATCCAGGCTGCCGGAGCACGTGAATAGTCATGTTGAATTACATCAAAAAAGCTTCGTATGTACGAATGTCGATGCGGCTGTACGAAGCTTGCCAGAGTGGAGCACTTTTCCCAAAAGCATTTTGTATCGCGTGCCCTCGGAAACCAAAAGGGAGCAAAAAGGATGATAGTATGAAATTTACGTACCTTCGTATTGTAAAGCGTATATATCATATCCGAAAAGGCAGAATCGTAGCTGCGCCGCGCGAAATGTTCATGGCATCAAGTATCACTACGTGGCGGATGCAACACGAGTTGTACGAGGACGGTGATGAATCGTGTGTATGCTCTTATGATTGGCTGGTGCGTAGCCGCGTCATCATAGGGAGACGACAAGACCCTGAGCAAGACCTAGAAGACTGATGTACCGGTGACCCGGGTACATAGAATGTTTTGCTGATGCGGCTATACTGACGCCACCACCTGCCGCTCGCAATTTTCATGTACATTGTCATCTCCGCAGCACACCACCTGTAAATCATTTGTCACGGTCTCACAACGAATCAGTCTTTCGACGACTCCAGAAGCCGTTCTCCCGTAGCGAGACCCTTTTCACATTTGGCGTCCCGCCACATTTGGTGGTTCTACCTTCAACGTTCGCCGCGCTCGCAGTTCTTTTGTTTCGCACGCCGCCGTTATACAGGTGGAGTTTGCGATTACGGCCTGACGGGCCAAGAATCCTATAGTTTTCTTGACACAGACCACTCGAATCGGTTTGCCACTGTAGCTTCATAACGTTGCACCTTTGGCACCACCTCGCACATTCATTAGCCTCATTAAGGCTGTGCGCCTTATATCCATCAGTTTCGCGGACTCGGGCTGCTGTTCAGATCCCGTAGCTCGCGCAATACCACAAGATCAGGTCTGATACGACCTCGCCGAGTTGAGTCGGCAGTTCCGACAACACTCGACAACTCTTCTGGACCTCGGCTTTTCGTCGATCTTTCTTCACCGCCATATACAGGTAAAACACCATCCGTTCTTCCGTAGCGAGACCCTTCTCACATTCGGCGGGATTGCAAGTGTTCTATTAGCACAGTTGTGAATCGATGCACAACAACCTCTGCTCGGCATCGCCATCGTTCTCAGTATTTCTTATTGGCAGGCTGCCGCAATAATCTAAATAATAAAATTTTTTACCTGTATGTGTGGTAATATATTTTGCATGTTATTGGGCTACGACAGGCACCGCCGGTGGTTTGGGACTTGTGTTGAGCGTGGTCCTTCGCGTTCAGACGCGCGCGTCGCAGCGGTCCCTGCCACTGCAGCTTGCCGTCTTCCGGTGCGCCTACAATCATGTCACTCCGAAGCCTGGACTGGCTTGCTTCGGCCTTGCGCCGAGCAAAAAATCCAAAGTTGACCTAAAGCTGACCAAAGTTGAAGCCTGGACTGGCTTGCTCCGGCATTTCGCCAAGCAAAAAATCCACAGTTGACTTGAAGATGACCCAAGGTGATGGAATTTCTGGTAGATTAAAAGATACCAACAGTAGTTGTATGTACGACGTACTATAAGAACACTCAGATCACACTAATTTCTTTGCATTCCTTTAAATTATCAGTTGACATACCGACGCGAGCTGAAAGGCCGGGATTGCTTTGGGGCTGTGTTCCACACAGTCATCGAAAAATCCTAAAACATCGCACATCGGCCTCAGCTGCGCTTGCCCTTGGGAAAGGCACGCAGTCTGTTGTAGTATTTATAGTTTTACCGTTTTAGCCCGGTAAACACTATTGTACACTTTTTTCCATGCCTAGGTCAAAAGGCCGCAACTCCTGGACGTCGTGCACCCAGTAGTCCCGCATTAGTGCACACGGTTTGCAGTGGTGTGTGTGTGTGTGTGTGTGTGTGTGTGTGTGTGTGTGTGTGTGTGTGTGTGTGTGTGTGTTGCCTGCACTCCAAAGCTTGCTATGGCATAGGGCCAAGCAAAAAAACCAAAGTTGACCAAAGCTGACCACAGCCAAAGCCTGGACTGGCTTGCTCTGCTATCGCGCCAAGCAAAAAATCCAAAGTTGACCCAAGCTGACCAAAGGCGAAGCCTGGACTGGCTTGCTCTGGCATTGCGACAAGCAAAAATCCAAAGTTTACTGAAAGCTAATCACATATGGCAAACAGCAAATGAGAATAAATTGGACGGATCCGAACATACATCATGCACATGTATTGCTTAAAGATTGCAATAGAAAACAAGTCGTGTTGCGTATCGTCATGCTCCTCCTTTCTGTTCATATTTTCGTCCACATGGCAGACACAGTAGTATGAGAAGAACATGGTTTGCACAACATTCATCAAAACATACGTAATTTGAATGTAACCCCGGAGTCCTTTGACAAGACATTGTTCAGATGCATGCGTATATCCCCTTGTTGTGGCACCGCTATATCCTTCGCACAGAAACCTGTGAGTTCAATGGGTTTATCCTACGATTGATTGATCTATGTGAATATGTGACATATATGCCCCTTTGTGCAGCTCATCACCATTTGCCCAGAAATTGCGATGTACGACCATGCAGCAAGTGTGTATACATATATGTGAAGATGGTGCTCATGTTCGATGAGAGAAGAAGAAATACCTGCCTGCCTCTCCAGAGCCCGGACTGGCGTGCTATGGCACAAGGCCAAGCAGAATTCACAAAAAATGACCCAAAGTTGGTCCGATGTCGCGCGCATGTGTGTGTGTGTGTGTGTGTGTGTGTGTGTGTGTGACTGTCTGCGTGTGTAGATGTATGTGTGTCTGTGTGTTGCATGCACTCCGAAGTTTGGACTGGCTTGCTCCGGCATCACGCCAAGCGAAAAATCTAAAGCTGACCAAAGTTGAAGCCTAGCGCTAGGCTGGCTTGCTCCAGAATTGCGCCAAACAAAAATCCAAAGTTGATCACATCTGGCAAACGGCAAATGAGAATAAATTGGACGGATCTGAACATACATCATGCACATGTATTTCTTAAAGATTGCAATGGAAAACAAGTCATGTTGCGTATCGTCATGCGCCTCTTTTCTGTTCATATTCTTTATTCATATGGCAGACACAGTAGTGTGAGAAGAACATGATTTGCACAACATTCATCAAAACATACATAATTTGAATGCAACCCCGGCGTCCTATTACAAGAAATTGTTCAGATGCATGCGTGTATCCCCTTGTTGTGGCACCGCTGTATCCCTTGTACAGAAACATGAGACTTCAATGGGTTCATCCTGCAATTGGTTAATTTATGTGAATATGTGACATATATGCCCCTTCTTACATCTCATCATCATTTGTCCAGAAATTGCGATGTACAACCATGCCGCAAGTGTGTATACATATATGTGAAGATGGTGTCCATGTTCGATGAGAGAAGAAGAAATACCTGCCTGCCTCTCCGGAGCCCGGACTGGCGTGCTATGGCACAAGGCCAAGCAATATTCACAAAAAGTTGACCCAAAGTTGGTCCGATGTGTGTGTGTGTGTGTGTCTGTGTCTGTGTGCGCTGTGTGTGTCTGTGCGCTGTGTCTGTGTGTGTCTGTGTGTCTGTCTATGTCTCTGTCTGTCGCTGTCTTTTTCTGTTTTGTGTGTGTGTGTGTGTGTGTGTGTGTGTGTGTGTGTGTGTGTGTGACGTGCCCTCTAAAGGCCGGACTAGCTTGCAATGGCACAGGGCCAAGCGAAAAATACCGAAGATGATCCAAGCTCACCAAAATCGAAGCCTGGACTGCCTTACTCAAGCATTGCGCCAAGCAAAAAATCCAAGTTGACCGCAAGCCAGTACATATCGCAAATTTCTCCACTCTCATGAGACATGTGCACATGCCTCCACAGAGTTGCGAAGGCACGGCACTATGAACATGAGTGTAGCGTACGTCTACTCGCCGTGCGCTTCGAACCACATGCGTTGTGCATGTGCGGAGCCTCTTTGAGCGGTGCATGGTGCGCTCAGCCTCGTTTTTGGCATGAACGCCGCAGCCCAAACGGGCGCGCTGATACCGGTGCACATTCGGCTGCCGCACGCAGGAACCGACCCGGCGCACTAGGCACCAGCCGCCACTACCGCCTCCAAGAGCGCCGCTGCCGACCAAGCGCTGGCCTGCCATGAGCGCATGACAAAGGTGAGCTGGCCGCCTGCCCTTTGGTTGCTTGGGGGGATGCGCGATTGCAATGACATTGCGCATTCGCTGTTCAACGTGAGCGCCCCCATGGCGCCCATTAATTTAAAATGCTGAGGAGGGTACGTATGGGTGTCTGATACATATTAGCATTTAGGGCGTTGGTGCTTGTGTGGTGTTTGTGCGGACTCAAGTTGAACAACACAGGGTGTGTTAACTCGCGTGTGCGGTGCTGTGCAAATGCAGCGGCATGTCTGCCTATAGTGCGTGCTGCATCTAATGTATGCTCCCTCAGCTCATGGAGGAGGAGCCCCATGCATGAGCATGAGGCGCCTGAGCAGATGGCGCGCCGCCAGCAGCGCGCGTAAGTGAGACTCGGCGCGGCGTTCAGCGCTGGTGGCAACAACTACGAGTGGCAGCGCGGCTTCCTAGCAAGCCAGCGCACATCAAGTTCCGAACCTCCCCCTCTGCCGCAGCCACCGGTGCCTGTAATCTCCCCGGTCCCCCTCCTTCCCCCATCGATAGTATAATGCCTAGTATGATGCCCGGCACTCGCATTGGGCCCTTTTCCAGATTGTAGGGGCCGGTGCCGAGGCATGCGCGAGGCTTGCATTGTCGGTGGTGGTGGTGGTGGTGGTGGTGGTGGTGGTGGTGGTGGGTGCACCCGCAAATGTGGGGCACATGCTTGGGAATGGGAGAGGGAGGGCCAAGGACTTGGGCCAAGCAAAGAAAATTCGAAGCACTGAACATCGGTGTGGCCTTCAGGGTGATTCATGCCGGGATTGCCATGGGGTTGCTATGTGTAACACCGTCACCGAAAAAATCTTAGTAAATCGCCCACGATTGTGTTTTCATTTGAGAAAGGCACGTAGTCTGTTGTTGTATTGGCAGTCTTGCCGTATCAGCCCGCTGAAATCTGTTGTACACCTTGTTGCCACAATTTCAGCTTCCCATTACATCGTATGCGCATCGTATGGGCCCGCGCTGGCGCGGTGAAACTGCACTTCGCATATCATGTGGAGGAACAGGTAACACCGTTATAGTTTTGTTCGTATATTACAATATTATCCGTGAGCGAGCAACGCCATCCATGTCTGACAATGATGCAGTCAGGAGTGAGGACATTTGTTATTCATTATATTTCCGTTTATTCTTCGCTGATATATGGACCTATAAATCGACAGACCGGGTCGGTCGCCCCGCACCCCGAACTCCCGTCGAATTCCCGCATGCGCGCTGCCCAGCAGTTCTCTTTTGTTCGGCGTTCTCTTCTGGGGCCCAGGTTCATTTTAGTGGTGGATTTGTTAGTGGGGTTTTGTAATTCACACCAGTACCCACACGGGTATCCAGTGGGTACACCAGTACCCACCAGTACCCTCCCTGTCCCTCGCCTCCGTGCAGCGACCGGCGCCAGTAACAGCGCTACCCACCTGTAGGTAGTGCAGCGGATAGAATTCAGTCGAACTTCGTCCATGGCCGCCGCCTGCTCCTTGAAGCGAACTCAGCTGTAGGGAGCACAAAAGACAGTTTTCTGAGCGTCTCAACAAGCACTCTAGACAGCCGAAACCCACCGCATGAAGAGATCAAGGGAGGACGAGCGCCGTCCGCAGCCGGGGCAGAGAGCCGCAGGTGCCTCCAGCTCTGCTCCAGACAAGGTACGTCGGGGTTGCCGTTCCGCGCCCATTGCCTCGCACCCAGTGGAGAGCTCGCCGATCGGACCCACCACCACGTGCCCAGTCATCCACCAAAACTCCTGAGGGAAGCAGCGCGTGTATCGAACATATTGCATCTCTTATGACCTCGCGCTGCACGAAGATTACCACCTCGGTCAGCCGTCCCGCGCCGTCCCGCCACTCACCCGAGCTTGCCAGCGGAAAGCGCTTTGCCTGCGCGCCCTCACACTGAAAGTGTAGCACTCTTAAATCTGCGGATAGCATATCGCAATAGAAACAGTGGCGACATGCACCCACGATGTCAATGTGGCGTACCTGCCTCATGCGCAGCCATGCAGTGCAGCCGATCACCGATCACCGGACAATTCGTGCTGGGCAGGAAGAGTTGGAAAGGCGGGGGGGGGGGGGGGGGGGGGAGGTTGGGTCACGCGTACGTATGCCCTCCCAGGCCCTGGCTGACGTATTGGACACCGTGGCAGCATTGTATGGTATCCTTCCCCCAACATGCTTAATCATGCACATGTAGACCGTAGGCAGCTGGCACCGCACATGTCTTGCGTGGCGTCACTCAAGGGCGGCAGTCAATGAGTGTGTAAAATTGTATTGCGAGATGGGGGGAGACGGGAGCCGTCGTCGCCCAAGGCATGATGGCAGTACTGTGCTATGCGGCCCTGCAGGGGCCACGCGATGGGGCGGGCCCCGCGACAATCCAGAGGGCGGCGCCCCGCAAGATCCAGATGGTGGATGGTGCGTCCACCCCCTGCTCCGTGAGCTGCCCCTGCAATTGTTGCTTGCTAGCTCCATGCTGCTTAGCTCATGAGCTTTTGTCTTTGACAGCGGCCGACCTCCCTGCACCTCCAAGGCCCAAGGTCAGCAAGCCGAGGGCAGACCCCGCGGTCCATCACAGGCCCCCGCAGCAGCAGCAGCAGCAGCAGCACCAACGGCCATCGGGACAAGCCCAACGCCGGCCATCGGGCGGAAAGCGGCCTGCGCAGCATAGGGATGGCAGCAGCAGCAGCGGGCAGCAAGCACAGGCAGGTGGCGATGCGGCTACGGTGGCCAACAGCCGCTTTGAGAGGTGGCACCCGCAAGCCCCTGTGCGTGTCTGCGCTGACGGGCGGCAGGGCCTCCGCTGCTTGCTGCCTGGGGCACAATTAGGTGCGACCTGCTTCCTGGCTCATCCAGCCCCGGTGGGATCCTGCCGTAGGTTGGAGCGTGGGGTAATCTCTGGCGACACGTGGAGCTTGGACGAGGTCCGCGCGGGCCCGGACTCGGAAGTGGTGGAGATCCCGGCCAAGTTTGGTAGCTTTGAGGTATACCCCCCCGGCGCCCTTGCCCTCCCAGCCGGCTCGCCCTTGCTGCGTTCTCGTGCTCTCGGCCTTAGCTTAGGCCGCCTGGGGGTTGTGTAGGACTACCAAGGTAACCTGGAGCCGCTTATTATTGACGAAGCCCGGGAGGGAGCGCGCAACGAGTTTGGGGAGGCCTGCCAGGCTGGCAAGTGCTTCCAAGTGGACATCATGACGTACGGCCTGCTTCTTGCTCGCCCAGTGAAAGCCTGGCAATGGTTCATATATGATTAGCGGGGGGGGGGGGGGGGGAGGGGAGGATAGCGCCGGGGGCAGGACAAACACGCTCCGTCACGCACTCACACTTAAATGGGGCCTGGCCCCCCCTGCAGTGTGCAGGCGCTTCCAGGCAGCACGGAGTGGCATGCTGTGTCAGCGCGCTTCAGGGGCGGGGTCCCCAAAGACAGCCTGCGCGACAGCTCACTGGTGGTGCTGATCAATAGGCAGCCGCCGCGGACACGGGATGCTGCGGATTGGGTGGCTGTCCAGCTGATGACGAGCGGGCGCGGCGCTACCGGGGGCGACCTCGCGGTGGCCATGGCCATCGTGCGGCAGGCGCCCGGCAGGCAGCGCCTGGACATGCAGCTGCACATCCACCCGGGGCCGCTGGGGCGTGGTTGGGCAGACCCGGCGCAAGCAATGGCAGGTAGCCTCCCCCCCCCCTTCCCTCGATACATAGCTCCTGGTGTCCCTTAGAGCCAAGTGATCCAATCACTTTTTTGTTTGGCATCTCTACCGTGTTGAAGGCTGACTGGATTGTGCCTTTCCCCTGGCTCTCGTGGTAGCTGCTCCGCAGGGCTGGTGGCTGATTCCCGCGGGCGACTTGGTCACCGTACGGCGAGAGATCGATGCCCTGCTGGTGGGTGCCTCCCTCCAGCCTTCCCTCTCCCCACCGCGCCTCCAACCCTGCCGCCAGGCAAGATACAGTTCCCCCCGGCGCTCCGCCTCGTGCCAAACTGCAATATAACCCGAGCCGCCCCATCCAGACCCTGCCGGAGTCGACTGTCATGGAAGTCATCCTGAAACCTGATGAGCTGGCCAAAAAGCAATCTGCGGGACAGCAGATCTGGCCACAGGAGGTGCGCACCTTCATCTGTGTCGTTATGGGCCTTTGCGCTCATACATCCGCATTAACCCCAATGAGCATGCACTGCCCCTCATTTGCACTTGTCATCCGGTCATGGGAGGTACACCAATTAAGCTGTCAGCCTCCAGCAGCGTCTTCTTGTGTTGTGATGCAAAGGGGAGGGCGGCTACAATGAAGTTGTCAACCCCCCGACCCCCCCCCCCCCCCCCCCCCCCTTGCTGTGCTCCCGCAGGTGGCCACAGAAGGGTACCATGCCGTGCTGCACCGAAAGTACGATTTCAGCCAGCTGAAGGCGATTGAGGACGCATGCGCGCACCTGAGTCACCCGGACTTTGGAGGCGTAGCGGGGCCGGATGCGCAGTGGATGCCGTTCAACCTCATCCAGGGCCCACCGGGGACTGGCAAGACGCACACTGTGCGCGGCATCCTCAACACCTGGCATCTCGTAAGCCCGCCGACCTTCCGCCTCCATATCTTTTCTGTTTGCCTATCTCATGGGTGTACCCTGACACTGGCGTGGTGGGCTGCCATCTGCGTAGGTGCAGTACCAGAGGTACTACGACTCGTTGGTGTCTTGCTTAGCGCCGGCGTCCTCAATCGCAAAGCACTGGAGACAAACCCGGCAGGTCTCCAACAACACCGCCACCCTTCACGAGATTCTCTCAGGGTGGGGCCCTTGGTAGCCTGTATGAATGCAGTAGCATCAGCGGGTGTGAGTGACTGCTTGTTGCCATGTCTGTGAGCCTCCGTACTGAACCCCCCCCCCCAAATACACACACACATACACGCACACACACACACACACACACACACACACACACACACATACGCACGCACACACGCACGCACGCACACACACACGCACACACACACACACACACACACACACACACACACACACACACACGCACACACGCACGCACACACACACACACACACACACACGCACGCACCGCTTCGCCCCTTCCTCCCCTGGCTGCTCTTGACTGCCTGTGCTCGCTCTGGCCGCACTTCCAGCCGTGTGTCCCCCAACCAGCTGGACGAGGTGTTGATGTACCTGCCTGGCGTGCAGCCGCGGCCGCGCGTGCTCGTCTGCGCGCCCTCAAACGCTGCCACGGACGAGCTGCTGCAGCGCATAATGGACGACGGCTTCCGTGCCTCCAATGGCTCCATCTACCGTCCTACTGTGGTACGAGTACAGCCCCCCCCCCCCCCCCCCCTCCTTGATCCACCCGCCAGCATGCTTCTGAGCAATATGTGCAGTGGCACAAGCATCTTATGGGCCAGGCACTTTCTGCATGCTCCAAGCCGCGCGGGACTTGACCCTGCATGCTTTGCCCCTTTGCTGCAGGTGAGAGTTGGCAGCGGCGGGGCCCCGCTGAGCCCACGCGCTCGCGACGTGTGGCTCGAGGCACTTGTCAACCAGTATCTCTCCGCCAACGAGCATCAACGACGTGCAGATCAAGCTCCAGGAGTATCGCAGGTCCGCTGCCATGCCCGCCCCCCCTGACGCCATCAGCAACATGCGCCTGCGTTGATGCGTGTTTACGTCCTGCTGGCTCGCTTGAAGGCGTTGCCGTGCACCCGCAGGGACATGAACATCCACCTGGAGCATCTCCGGCAGAAGTGTCACTTCGCCAGCCAGCCGGAGGCGGATGCGGATGGGCTGGCCACAGAGCTGGCGCAGATCTACGACGCCTGGTACAAGTGCAGGCAGGAGATCACGCGGCTGGACCTTGTGACCAGTGCGTCCTGCCCCCTTTGTTCCCCTCTCCCCCACCCTATGCGACTCGGTCCCACAGACCGTGATCGCGTTCAAAGTGGCAGGAGCACTACCGTAGCCATGCGTGTCCGTATGCGACTCCTTGTTGTACCATATCCGCATGTGCTTCACAGTACGAGTCTGACAGAGGAGACTGGGTGTAACATGCCCTCAGTCACGGCTGTTGCAGCCTAATTCGCCCATGCAGACACGCTCGTGACCCGCCTCCGCGCCCCACCCCCCTCCGCCGCATCCCGGGACGCGCCGGCCTGCGCCCGCTGTGCAGAGTACATGCAGACCAATGAGCGGCGGTACATGATGGACCTGGAGCTGGAGCTGGTGGAGCATGCGGAGATCATCTTCACCACGCTCTCCTCCAGCGGGCGCAACATCTTTGCGCGCATGAAGGATCGCAAGTACATGCGCATCCACACCGTCCTCATTGACGAGGCCTGCCAGGTGCGGCGCGCGGCAGCCTTGGGGCGACGCATCTGCAGTGGTGAGCCCCTATCCGCCGGCAGAGCGGTTGACTCCCCTGACTCGCGTAGGCTTGCGAGGTGGCGGCTCTGCAGCCCCTGATGTATGGCTGCAAGAAGTGTGTGCTGGTGGGGGACCCGCAGCAGCTGCCCGCCACGGTGCTCAGCATGAAGGCCAAGGCGCGCCTGATGGAGCGGTCGCTGTTCGAGCGCCTGCAGCAGGGCGGCTGCCCGGTGCACATGCTGATGGTTCAGGTGCTTAACCCTCACGGCTCCCTGCCCCTGCCTCATGCCGCCGGCAGTCCGGGGATGTGACCAGTGGCGAAGCATCCTGGGGTGCATTAATGCCCCCCCCCCCCCCCCCCCCCCCCCCACTTTATTCACGTCGACGTGAAGCAAATCACAGCAGCGGCACGTTAGCATCTGTTTACGCAGCGATGGGCAGCTGAGCATCTCAAAACGCGAATCGAATTCTCCAGATTGGAATGCATGCGATTCGCGGCCAGCGCATTGCTGCGAGTGAGTGCCCGCTGGCCGGGTGCCTGACGTGACCCTCACCCGCAACACCGTGCAGTACCGCATGCACCCCGTCATCCGGCAGTTTCCGTCCAGCCACTTCTACGAGAACAAGCTGCAGGATGGCGAGAGCGTGGTATCGCGCCCGGACCCGTCGTTCTACCGCCACTGCGTGCTCAAGCCCTACATCTTCTTCGACGTCAACCAGGGGTCTGCCCCCCTTCCCCCCCCCCCCCCCCCCCTCCACTCCATCCATCTCAACCCACTCCACCTGGCGGTACGATCCTCCGACGGCTTCCCAAGAGCCATCGCCTTGCCCGCTGCCCTGACCTGATTTGGCACTGTTGCACCCGCAGGAGGGAATCGCGCGCCGGCGGCCGCAGCGTGAGCAACCAGGCGGAGGCGACTATGGCCGCAGCGCTGTATGTGGAGCTGCTGCACGAGATGGAGCAGGCGAGTGGCGCATTTGGCGCAGCCTGGGGGCGCCCCTAACCCCCCCCCCCCCCCCTCTTGACCTCCCTCTTTCTCGGGGGCCCTTCCCAGTAGGCCGCATCTGCATGTGGGGCCTTCACAGCCAGTCACACACATGGACAACCCAAGTCACTGCCTCAGAGACTGCTCCACGCGCCAAGTCCAGAGGGTCGCCATTGGCCCTCTGCGCCGCGCGCGGCATCAGCACCTCGCCCTTTGCGGATGAGTCCTAGCTAAGCGTCGCCTCGTGGGGTGGATGTTGCCGAGGTGTGCAGACGCCGGACGCGCCGACTGTGACGGTTGGCGTCATCACCCCATACCGCGACCAGCGCGAGTGCCTCAGGCGCACGTTCCAGGAGGTGCCGCCCTCCCGCCCGGACTGGCGCGTCAACCCACCAACTCCCCACAGTCATCCGTGCCTGGCCCGCGACATCCACCCGGGACGTGCACATGCACATGCAGCCTCCGCCATGTGAGGTTGCGCCTGGAGTAGGCGGGCCGCGCGAGTTCGTACTCCTACGGGACATCGACTTTCTCTCCCTGTCATGCCGCCACGGCGGTGTGCCCCTGCCGCCGCGCGTCGCCCTCAGGTGTGCGGGAAGGAGCTGGCAGACAAGGTGTTCATCGAGACGGTTGATAGCTTCCAGGTGCGACGATGCGCGGAGACCCGCTCGGTTGCTGCCGGCTCGCATGGGCGGCAATGGCTACCAGCATCTGACACCGCCGCGCGCTGCTGCGGCGGTGCCGCGTCACACAGGGGAAGCAGCTGGACGTGGTGATCCTGTCGTGCGTGCGCGCGAGCGCGAAAAAGTACGAGCCGCGGCCTGCCTACCCCCAACCGCTGTACCCGCATTGACAAGTGTGGATGTGAGTGATACCCCGTCTTCACTTGCGCTGTGCGAGGACCCCGATTAGCTCCCGCCCGGAACTGCGGAGTGTGGTTATCTGGCACGGGGGACAGGAACCCAAGAGCTCCCACACCTGCCTTGCTCTCGCTCGCCAGTGCTTCAGCCCTCTACAACTGCTACCCGCCCTGCTGGATGTTGGTGCTGCTGTTATTACAGTCTTACAAAGATACTGTCGACACTCTCTCTCCCTCTCCCTCTCCCCCCTTCCTCTCTCTCTTTCTCTGTGTTAAGTAAGAGTATGGCTCGCCCCAGGTCATCACTTATTGGCTTTAGCCGCCCCAGCACTTGACCCTCAGTCGCCAACTGCAGTCGTAATAGGTCTGGCATAGCCCTTCGACCATTGCCTCATTCGAACCCCGAAGGGCGAAAGCATCAACTGGGTGGACCCTAGGACACGCCGGGCCAATGTTGCCCTCATTGTGAGAGCCAGGAATCAAACCGGGGCAGACCTCTCGTACAAGAGACCGCCGCTCGCCCGAGCGGACAAGGAATGTACCTCTCCCTGTGTGTAGCGATACCCGTGATGGAACATGTTGGCACAATTGCGCCCTCATACCCTTCTGGTGCCCATCCTGCTGATACGGCCCGTGCGCTATTCTCAGTGCGCTTGAGCCCCGCCTCCGTCACAGGTCCTCTGCTCTGTTACATGTCCCTCCATACACCAGCGCGTCCATTGTTGCTGCTAGATAACTGCGCTCCCTATGTATTGGGTGAGGGTAACACGCTCCAACATGCCGCACCTCGTCCGGATGAGAGCTTAATTGCTGCCGCGACTTCTACTGAATTGCTGCTAGTGCTCGGCGAGCTCTTTACCCCCCATCCCCCCCCAAACCCCCTCTGCGGCGGCCAACTACCACTCCGCCCGGCGCGCAGGAGCCGCGTGGGATTCGTGGGCGACATCCGCCGCATGAACGTGGCCATCACGCGCGCCATGTTTGCGATGTGGATCCTGGGCGACGCCGCCACGCTGCGCTCGAGCTCCGAGTGGGCGGCGCTCATCGACGACGCGGGCCAGCGTGGCTGCGTCATCAGCGACGCCGACGCGCACGCGCTGTTCCCCGCGCAGTTTGGGCCGGCCGGGGACGGCCGAGGGGCGCAGCACATGCTGGGCAGCCTGGCTCCGCCGCCGCAGGCGCCCCCCGTGCTGGGCTGGCAACATCAGCAGCAGCAGCAGCAGCAGCAGCAGCGGGTGGGGGACAACCAATGGGCAGCAGGCCCGCCGAGCCACGTCCAGCCGCCTGACCCCCGCGCGGGCGCCATGGCGGCATGGGGCGGCCAGGCCAAGCCGCCCCAAGCACCCCCGCAAGGCGCCGCCGACCCCATCACGGGCGCCATGGCGGCATGGGGCGGCGCCCCCTCGCCGGCTCCGCCGCCTCAACAAGGAGTCGCCGACCCCCGCGCGGGCGCCATGGCGGCTTGGGGCGGCCAGGCCGAGCCGCCCCAAGAGCCTCCGCAGGGCCCATCCGATCCGAGGCCCGGGGCAGCCGCGGCAGTGGGCGGCGCGCCTGCGCCGCAGAGCGGCCGCCCGGTGGTCGACCACAACGGGTTTGACGGCGGCACCAAAGCCGGCAGCTGGCGCAGCGGGCGGCGCTGAAGCCCGCCCGGTGCGGATGCTGGCTGGAGCAGGGCTGCGTGTGGCTGGTTAGCGCGACCCGCGATGCCGAGATTTGGGCGTGCAATGCGCCGCTTGTCCGCTTGTGCGTGACGCATTGTGCATGCTGGCAGTTTGATCGTTGTGTGGGCAGCAGCTGCTGCCATGCCATGCCATGCCTTCAGATGCGGCAGCACGTCAAGTGAATTCAATGCGATAACAACGTGTAATGAAATCCAGTCACACCGTAATGACAAAGTGGGCCCTTCCAGCAAACTGTCTGCATGTGGCAGCATTGCCCTGACATCTCGTCGACTCAGGTGGCCTTGCTGCGATGTGGTGTTGCTCATTATATACACTACAAGCGCGTATGTGGCAAAAATTGAAACGGCGGTGATGCCCAGCCGTGTTTTCCCACTCTTCTAGCGTAAGTGAAGTATCGGTAAACTAGCGATACACCTTCCCGCAGTCATACAGTTGCTTATTATGTCTTTCCGTAACTGGATCGCTGCCTCAACGGCTGTCGTAGGGACGCTGCAAGGGTTTCACTGGTGCCGGTCCTGTCCCGGGGGCGGAAAATATATTTACTATTTATATGTAATATTTACGGGTATGTAATTAAAAATCTGCAAGTCTGGTGGCTCGTCATATATTAAAGGCCATTCCGACAGAATGACCTGGTTTAGGCCCCCCCCCCCCCCCCCCCCCCCTCTCCATTTTGAGCCCCCCTCCGGTTTGTTTGTAACGATTTTCTAGCACTATATACTGCGGCGCACTATGTAATTTCATTGTGACATGTGGCGTGCACTGCCAACAACAACGCGATGCACCATGACTCTCCCCCACTCCAACTGCCTATGGTAAGCCACGAACATGCGGAGGGGTGGGAAAAATTTGAGAAAACAAGCGTTGAGTTGTGCCCCGGCGACACAGCAGAGGACACCTGGCGGAGGTTCGGGCTTGGTGCGGCTGTTGTAGGGCTGGTTTCGGATACTAAATCTGTTGAGAGTCGTCCCGGCAACGCATGAGCGGCCGTTCGGTTCCATCTGCTGCGGAGGCGGTTCCATCATTCCATGTAATGAGTTCTTGATTTCGCAGCAAGTTCAGCGTGCAACACTCTTCGCTGCTTGCTGCCGCCGAGCTGTTGCCCCGCCAGCCCTTTGCACATGCCGATAGCATACCCACTGGGTGATGTCCCGGCGACGCAGCGGCCCTGCGGTGCTCTGCAGTGACGGTTTCAACACTGGTTTTGGAGCATTGTTTGGAGCTGCGCTGTTCCCGGCGAGCATTCCGTGTGTGGGGGGGCTATTAACTGTTTGTATGTGCTGATATGAAGTCACACACACACACACGCGCGCGCGCATATTCTAGCGATCCTCAGCGCAAGAACACATTCTGCGCTCTTTTGGGTTGGTGGTATACATGCAGTGCCATATTGTGGAGGAAATACTGCGGGGTTACGCTACGGAGCAGCAGCAAGTAAATACTCGGATAGCAATCGCCATGTTTCGAGCTGCAAATCATATCATGTGCTGGCTACATGTAGTCCCCTATGCCACCATGATTTGAGCTGGAATAGCCACCATATTGGGCAGCATCCGGGCGTTGCGGCGCCGGTTTCAGTACTGGTTTCGGAGCATTATTTGGAGCTGCGTTGTTCCCAGCGAGCATTCCGTGCGTGGGGGCCTAGCTCCCCCCCAAAACTGTTTGTATGTGCTGATTTGTAGCCATATACATATATCTACATGTATACATAAACATATATAGACATGTATATATATTATATGTATGTATACCTATATATATATATATATGAATGTATGTATGTATATACATTCTAGCGATCCCCAGCGCGAGAACACATTCTGCGTACTTTGGGGTTGGTGGTTTACATGCACTGCCATATTGTGCAGTAAACACTGCGAGGTACGCTACGGAGCGGCAGCAAGTAAATACATACTCGGACAGCAATCGCCACGTTTCAAGCTGCAAATCATACCATGTAGTTCACGATGCCACCATGATTTGAGCTGGAATAGCCACCATATTGGGCAGCATCTGGGCATTGCCGTGCGGTTTCAGGGCTGTAACTGGTCTCGGAGCAGCAGCAGCCCGGCGGCAGGACATCAAGACATGCCTACTGCTCTTACATGTATAGTAGGTCGCTAGTTAATTCGGGTCATTCTTTCCACAAACCGCATTAGCAAGTGAATCCGGAAGGGCGGCGGCGGTGGCGCGGAGATTGAGAGACCACAATATGATAACGATGCATATGTGTGTGCCATGCAGTAGCCAAACAATGATGGTGATGTTCATGAAATGTAAAAGTGTAGCACACGGCAGCCTTGTGTGAAAATTGTGCACACTAGTTCGCACCAGTGTGCAACTTACTGTGCATGGTCCCCACCCATGTCCCTGCCCTTAAAATGTGCTACAATGTCTTCGGTTGGCACTGGCAAACGATACAATTGTGCTAAACGCCTGCAGTGCCCGACTCCGCAGGCGTGGCCGCGGTGGCGGCTGATGCCGCCGACGCTGACGCTGACGCCGTCGGGGCTGTCGCTCCCTGTTGCGGGTGCCCGCCTCGCATGCGCTCCAATGCCTGCCTGGCCAGCTGCTTGTCCATGATCTTGAGCTTCTGCTTGCCGCTGGGCTTGAACCTGCGTACGATGTGCTTCAGCCCATCTACCTCGCATGCATGTGCGATGTAAGACAACATTTGTCAGTGACTCACAATACAGTTGCAGCCAGCAGCAGCGAAAAGCGCAGGCTGCGCCTCGCAGGTGGACAGCACGACGTGATAGACATCATGTAGGTCGTTGTTTCGCCGTCCAGCTCCAAGTTCCCCTGCACAGTGCACGCACAAATCCGGGTTGAACCACGCCACCGACTTCTTCTAGTGGGTGTAGTACTCCCACTCCACCCTGGACTCGCATGTCAAGGCATCATCACACACACCAAGGTGTCGCGATCGAGGTGATACTCTGGCAAGGGCTGCATGCCAAAATAAAGGAAAGGGGGGGGGGGAGCGAAGCAATCATGCAAAGTATACACGGCTTTCTTCTGGTACTTGCTGGCCGCCGACTTGGGGTCCTCCGGAGTCACGTTCTCTGCAGCGGTAGGCGCCATCTTGGACAGCTTCTAAGAGAATATGCAGCGAGGCTTGCCACGGTCCGCCTCCTGGCATACCACGACACCGCGCAATTTGGAGGGGTGAGCGATAGACATCGCCTTCATGTGGGGCTTGGCCAGCACCCTGCTGCTGAGGGCGTTGCCAACCACTGCTTCGGGATGCGCTGCTGGTGCAGCCTCCACTGTTGGTGCAGCTCGTGGGTGGCCACTGCCGCCACGGCCGACTGCGGGCGCGGCAACGGCTAGCTAGCCCACGGCAACGGCCACGGCCACAGCCCGCAGCTTGTTCCGCGCGCTGTGCGATCTTGGACGGATGGTGCTCATGGGTGAACACTCCGTGTTGGAAGGCCTCCTCCAGTGTCATGTAATGGAACTCCTTCGTGCCGAGCGCGCCAGTCTCGGGCTAAGGGTTTGGGGTGGGCAGAGGCATCCGGAGCGAGGTGTGGACTACCTCAAATATGGGCGCCGACAGGCGTCGTGGTTTCCACATGTCGAGCTCGCAAGCCCGGCAGTCACACTTATGAACGTGCTTGACGAACTGTAGGAAGAACTGACTGTTGTTGGTGTGGTTCTTGAGGACCTTCATCACGGCAGGGCAGTTCTTGGACTGCAGCCGTGTGACGGACAAAGACTGCAAGGTGAGCTCGATGCGTTGCAGCACCTGCATCAACTCGTTCATTGTCTCAGGCTTAGCGGGCCATTGCAGAACCAGCGGCTTGCTATCCCACACTAGTTGCTAGCATTGATGTTTCACTGCATCAAGGATGGGTTTAATGCTATGGGCCGCCCCACAGGGCTCTAAAGTCGCCAGACCTCATGGGCACATCAAGTGGTCGGAGCTTGTCAGCAACACCGTCAGGCAAAGCGGGCGCTGCCGGGCGTCGCCTGCCAGCGGGGCGGCCTCATTATTGTCGTCGTCGTAGTTCACCATGGTGGTGCACATGCGCTAGTTTGTGAGAGTTAGCGGCCAGCATAGGTTGCTGGCGGCCGCTAGAAGTGTGATGCGGAGCGGCACTCCGTCGGTAGGAGGTAGCAGGAAGGTAGCTAGGTTTACATGCGGGCGAGCACAGTGGCAGCAGCGGCGGCGTCGCAAGATAATTATGGACAAACGGGAGGTGCACAGGGGCGATGGAAGGCTGTATACTGCTTAATGTACTAATTAGAAAACTTTCGCAATTTACAAAACAACCCCCCCCCCCCCCCCCCCCCCCCCTCCGTTTCCACGGATAATGCTGACTTAAATCAGGTCATTTCGTCGGGATGGCCTAAACTGGCATTTTGTCACATACGAAAAACGTCGTGGTCTCGTACCATATGTATCAACGATATCAGGAGATACTAATAACGAGCGAAAAAAACCGATGATATAACGCGTTTCAAGTTTTTCCCGGTATGTACCTGTACCACAAGGGTACCGGTACGGGGAATATGGTAGAGCTAAACGTATGACCCTAAGTTGCGAAGACTACTGGTAGGAGTCGGAGGAAGGATGCGACACTGGTAATCGTTGATAACCGTTATCGTCGATTGGCTGATTATAAACATTCGTATTATTATCGCTGTGCATCGGTACGCATTCCTGTAACTTTATCTAATTTGGAGACGAAATACAGGTTTAGTTTCGAAATAATATATAGGCAGTGCACAATAAGAAAATGTCATTTGTGCGCTACCCGAAATCAACTCGCAATACGACAGGGATGTCTGTCAGATTTTTAAAAAGAAGATGGCAAATTATCGACACATTATCCAACATATAATATAATCTGCTGCTCTATTCTGACTGCCACATGTGCATCCTAATAGACTGCTGGGTCTATGTTATTGGTGATACCTGCACGACTACTGATGATGTATCCCACAGGTAGGGCCGACGCTGTCGGAAGAGAGAGAAAGTTTTATGGAGGTGCCTGGCGACAGTTTCTTATTTTCGTTATATGTTGGTTGTATATTTGTTTGTTTCCTAATCAGCAACAGCCTGCCAAGGCGGCATTTGCTTTTGGCTAATGTCTTCTAGCTGCGTCGGCACCCGTATAATAGCAACAAAAATCCACATGACAAGGCGGCAGCAACATGACAGTGCACCGTTGTGAATTGACTCCGGGTGGCAGCGGTGATGCAAGCCACAGAGGCACATAGGTGACAGCAGTTTGCTTGATGGCTAGAGCGGAGTACGAGTGTCGCCTACCCAGGGCTTCCTGTCACTGGATTGCTGCCTGGATTCTTCGTACGTGACCGGTGGCCGTCGTGGAGACGCTGCAAAGGTTATTTTACTGGTGCCAGTCCTGTCCCAGGGGCTTTAAAAAAAGTGACGCAACCTAAAAGGAGAAGGCTGGCAGAGGCTGGCTAGAAATTGCTTGGGGTATGTGCAGGCTACGCGGAATACGCTGGACTATGCGTTTCTTCTTGCGTTGGTACGGTGTGAGGTACAGCCATACAGCAACTTCTAGCATCCCCACGCACATAAGAAGAAACCATATTGGGATTCTTGCGGTAGTAAGTTCAGTGCTGGTACGTATCACGAATATTGACAGAAGCGACGATAATTTAAGGAATAACAAGCAGTAGGTGAGTTGGGGTGCTGTGTTGGACAACGACTGTCAAACATTGCAATGCCGTGCGTCGAGTATGCAGCTTTGCAGTGTAACAAATGTTCCATCGACCAGATCGCGATGGCACTGGAAGCTCACGATTCCCGGCGGGTCGCGGCTGCGTAGAGATTGGGCATCTCCACAAGATTTCCTTCATCCTTCTGCGGTAGTCCTTCTGTGTTTCGTTTATTTGCTCCCTGATGAATCTTTTACAACCCTGGAAGCTGGGGAATACATGCCGCGATGTCCGCTGCTTCAGCTGAGATTTGCAATTTTGATACAACTTTGTTCCTGCCAGTCTTCCAACTACGCAGGCCAGCTGTCTTACGGCCCGGCTGCATGTGCCCGCATAGGGTCGGCCGCAGCCCGCAGCATGCAGCCCCTATGTAGGTTAGGTCCCTAAAAAGGAGATAGTGGTATCGTCCTCCCCCCAAGGTCCGCATCGGCCTTTGGCCCCTTGTGAGCTCAGAAATTGGACGTTGCCGCGGCATTCATGTACGACTTTGCGACTCGATAGATGGGCCAGTAGGGCAGACCGATCGTCGCTATGCCCTGGCGAGATCTGCCTCAGGAAGCGGCGCGCCACGGCGCACAGCTGCCGCCGCGATGAGCGGCCGCCTGGCCCGCAGTGCCGGGCAGGCCGCATGGAGTGTTCCATCCGCGTGCGCCCACGCGGCGGCGAGCCGCCCGCGCAGGTGGTCCGCGGCGCCTTTGGGAAGCTCGATGCCTGGGTCGGCGTCCAGCGCAGCCTGCAGCCCCCACAGCGCGAAGGGGCTCTCTACGTAGGCCGCGAGCGATGAAAGGAAGGCGTCCGCTGCCGCCTGGAAGCTCCCTGCGTCCAGCAGCACCTGCATGCGGGATCACCCGCGACAAGGGGGTCAGAGGCCGTGGTGCGGAAACCGGGGGGGGGGGGGGGGGGGGGCTCACGAGGATGCCAGCGGTATAGTGACATGACGATGGCGCCGGGGACTGATAACGGCTCAGACATCCACACATCCAAAACGGTGACTTGTAATATGAGCGGGGGATGCACGGGTTATTATTCCGCGTGATGCGCTGCTGGTAGACGGACAGCTGCTGGTACCAGCAGCAGCAGCAGCAGCCGGTACACGTACGAAGCAGCATAACAAACTTCGATGGAATAGAGTGTCGGTATCGGCAATCCTGAGATTGAGAAAATATACAAGTACAAGTAACAATAATATAAGTACGGTGTATATAGATAATATAAGAGCGGTATACGTAATATATATGCGGGGTGTCTGCAGGCGATCTTGCCCTGGGGGCATCACGCGATTTCATGCGTTTATAGAACGAACGCTTGCAGTAAATAATATGTGATCAAAGCTGCGGCGCCACTTTTAAGACGTTGATTCCTGGTCCGCAATTCCGACGGGTAAAACTTAGAAAACCAGCAGTGCGAATAATATGAGCCTCCCTGTCAGAGGCAACGGAAGACGAAAGTAGAGCGGACATATACCGAACTTTCTTATAGGTTCTTATAGCAAGCCGAATCAGAAGGCGAATTAGAAGCTTAAAGGTTCTTATGGGTTCGACGCTGCCCGTGTTAATTAATACACCATCCACCTCCAGCCTCCCGCCCCTTGGCGCTGTGCGTAACGGTAGCCTGAATGCACACCGTTGAGTAATAAATACCAAAGGTAGTCTCTCCCGCAGAGAGTGCTGGAGGGGGGGGGCGGACCTGGCCCAGGCAGTCGGCCACCGGCTGGTGCCAGCGTGGCGGCTCGGTGTAGCCCCAGTCCGCCTGCCGTGCCGCCGCCGCCCGCAGCTTGGCCTCGGCCGCGCGGGCGTCGTGCGAGCGGTGCACATCCACCGCGGCGCCGAGCACCAGCGCGGCTACCTCCCCCTCCCCCGCCACGACGTCCGGCAGCGCCGGCAGCCGCTCCCGCAACGCCGCCAAGTGCGCCGCGCCTTCCTCGTGGCGGCCCAGCGCCAGCAGGGCGCAGCCGCGGGTGTAGTCGTACAGCACCTGCGGCCCGGGCACACGCGCGGCGCACAAAGGGGGTACAGCACAACCTCGCGGTCGGCGTGCTGACCGCCAGCATTCCCGCGGGGGCATGGAGGAGGGCGCGGCGGGCGGGCCAGCGTGCGCACCCATGCGTAGCTCCAGTCCCGCGGGGGCGGCATGTCCGCGGTGGCGAAAGCCAGCGCCTCCTCAAAGCGTCCGAGCCGCAGCGGCGTTGTCATCGGCAGCGCCCACGCGGTGTCGGCGCCGGGTCCGTCGGGGCGGTCCGGCGCGTCCCGGAAGAGCGCCAGCATGGCGGCACCCAGGCGGCTGGCTTCCCCCGCCATGCCGGCCATGCTGGCGGCCAGCACGCCGACCGCGAGGTTGTGGCCGGGGCCGTACGGCAGCGCACCGCCGGCGAGGTAGGCTGCGTCGGAGCCCACCGCTGCCAACGACGCGTTGACGGCCTCGGCGTACCTGCGGGCGGCCGGTGGGCGGAAGTGGAAGCGGAAGGGGAGGGGGGAGGGGAGTGAATGAAGCAGCAGCACAGATGTCCGTGGGAGCGCATGCAGTCCGGTGCCCATCACACATGGAGGGGATCGAGGGACCCCGTTATAATGGCTAGCTTTCCATCATCGAGTCCAACCTCTCTTCGTGTCATGCTCTAATTAAGCGTGGTGTTGCCTTCTTTGCGATCGAGTCAATGCAGTCAATATACATAGCAAACCCAGAGCGTGGTGGCTGAGGGGTGCAGACTGTGTTTCCAGTAAAGACAATGGGATGTTGCCCCGGGCTGCCTTCCTCACACACTGGCATGTTTCGCTCATGTTATCCCAGTTTCGTTTGTGTCGGGACATTGAGAAAGCAAGAATGTCGGTAGGCGCCTTGCAGGATCCGGGGGGGGGGAGTATATTTCCGGCGGGCAGGTTGATGTCAATATGGGGAGGGGGAGGGGGTATGTCGGCGGGGGAGGGGGTATTAGGGGCCAGGTGTGGGGGGGGTGGGGGGGGGGAGGCACGCACCGGCCGGTCCGCATGAGGGTGTGCGCGGGCATGTGCTGCAGGTGGTTGGCCTGCGAGCCCGCCATGCTAGCCATCAGCCCCCAAGCCGCCTGCAGCCCCTCCGCGGCACCGCCGCCCGAGGCCTCCGCCCCGGGGCGCCCCCCCTCCGTCAGGTGAATCAGCAGGTGCGCCGCCATCGGGTGCGGCGTGCCCCCGGGGCTGCGCGCCAGGGCCTCGCGCAGCAGGCGGGCGGCGGCGGCGGAGCGTGCCGTCCAGTGCCCGTCCGGCCCGAGGAAGTGGTACCCGTCCTCGTCGCACTGCAGGTCCATCTTGGCCTCCGCCAGCAGCACCGCCACGTCGGCATCAAACTCGTGTAGCCCTTCCAACAGCGCCTCTAGCTTCGTCTGGGCGGCAGGAAGGGGGCAGTGGGTGCCACAGCAGCAGCCTATGCTTTCGGAGGAGGTAGTCTAGAGAGAGCAATAAAGCGAGAGAGAGAGAGAGAGAGAGAGAGAGAGAGAGGGACAGAGAGAGAGAGAGAGAGAGAGAGAGAGAGAGAGAGAGAGAGAGAGAGAGAGCAGAGGGATCAAATGTGGGCAGCCACAGACTGTTGCACAAATACCAATAGTAGAGTACTTGGTCAAAATGAAGTCTTGTGAGAATATGAGATCGTATTAAGGGGACGAGGAGTAATAATTGCATTGTTTATCGAGGTGTCAGCCACAATATGAGAATATGACACCCCAATGTTCTCACATGCTCTTAGATCGATAGTTTTTGTTTTTTTTTTTCGGGAGGGGGGGGGGGGGGGGGGGGGGGGGGGGGGGGGATAAGATGCGCGGGTGCCTCCTACAGCTCGCATATGCGACATCTGGGGTAGGGAGGACCCTGATTCCTGGCTTGTTAACTGCGTGCGATTGGGTGCCTCGGCAGCGGCGACGTACCTCGTACTCTTCGTAGCTCGCCGACGGGATGTCCCCGGCGGGGTGCTCGGGGTACCGCGCCAGCATCGCGCCCACCACCCCCGCCTCCTTCGCCGGCGCGTCGGCTCGCAGCAGCCCCGCCGCGGTCGCGGCCGCCTCCCGCCCTCGCCGCAGCTCGGAAGCCGGCTTGCGCGGGGCGTTGAGAAAGGGGCCCGCCGCGTAGGCGAGGCCCCAGTGGCACATGGCAGCGGCGGCGTCTTCGTGCGCGCAGCGCCGGAACGCCTCGGCGGCCATGGCCTGGTTGAAGTTCCACGCCAGGTTGAGCCCCTCGTCGAAGGCGGCTTGCGCGGCGGCGGAGTCGGCGGATATGTGCATGCTGTAGCCGGCCAGGTCGGGTCGGAAAGCGACCTTGCCGACGGCGGCCTTCAAGTTTCGACCGGTCGCCTGGGAGGGGCGGAGGGCGCAGCCGAGCAGGGCGGCCAACAGCAGCAGCAGAGCCGCGGCGCCCGAATTGGCATCCGGATAGGCATTGACGCCGCGGCGTCGGCAGCAACGGCGAGACGGCATGGCGGATGGCTTCTCGAGACGGTTGATATGTGACGCCGTCACGGCTACTGGAAGCTGGAGGCTGACCGACTCTGTGCCAAGTTGCTCCCGAGGTGGCGGCTAAGGCTTTTGTTGCGGTGACGTGCCCATGCTTCTCAGCCAGTCGCGCAGCGCCATGATCGGGGAGCAGTAGCAGTAGACAGGAATGATTCGAGTTACGAGTTCTCGGCGTCAGGCGGCGCGGCATCAGGCTGATCGAATGGTTTCGGAGCTGCGGAAGTACAGGTATATGTGGAGCTACGTAGAGGTACTGTACCTCGGATGCTACTGCCCTGTCAACGCGGGAACGAGCGCATATAAATCCTGCTTGGTTCGTCGCATCAAGCATGCTTACTCGCTATTTCATCCGAGAATCACGAGAATCAAGCATCAGGGAAATATTAGCACGCATTCTGAGCAACTATGAGCGCATATTAAAAAAGGTTTTGGTTAATATTAGATTTTGTGTTGCCCGAGTTGTTCGTCGTTAATAAGTCGGTGTTCGCTTGTCCTTACTGTCGTCGTCATGTCGTCATCGGCGTCAACGACGACTTTACTCGAAATTCGACGCGATCCCCGGTTCATCATCGGCCGCCAGCGAGGGGCGAGCTCGTTGTCAGCCAAGTAGTATGGCGGTGTTAACTACCTAGTAGAAGCGCAACGACTGGATTGACATCATGTTCTAATTGCACCAAATTACTTGATGCCGCAGCGTTGCTGGCAGTAGCCTCCTCGCTCGAGCCCTCAAATAGCGACACTGCGGCGACTAGCAGAAGGCGTGGCGGCGTGGCTGTTGGGTATCAATTCTCGGAGTTAGTAGCGGATAATATTTATTGTTTTTTACGGTCACTAGAGACCGGCTAGTAGGCTACGCATTGTTGCGACTCCCAAGTCCATCAGTTTGTAGCACAAAGATGAGGCTGCTGGTACATATAGTTTGCCCCTTTGCAGCGGTACTGTGTGTGCCCCCCCCCCCCCCCCCCCCACCGGCCAGTCTATACCGACGATATATCGACGATCCTCGGAGAAAAACAAAATAAACGGAATAAAGGATCTAAAAACGATTCTATCAAGAGACAGCGCACGGACAGGTCGCCGATCACGTTGTTTTGGGACAACGGCCGTCGCACGTTGCTTTCGGATATACGGCCGCCCTTCCGCGTGCGCTTGAATTCTAATAATAGCGGGTAATAACAAGTAATAAAGCGTGATCACAGTATTGCGGAGAGCATCAGCAACAACATCAAGCAGATGAGCTGCGCCTGATGATTCTACACCGCCTCCGATCAGATAAACTACAAGATTTCATTGTTTTCATCGCCCATAATAATTTTGCCATCGCCGGCGGAAAACTTATCGATGAATTTATTAGTTTCATTCACGTACATGTTTCGTTTATTGTACACGTGTTAGTTTTTCACTGTGTCTATGCCGTCATCGGCTTTAGGGGTTATTTGAAGAAATAACGCGGCTGCCAGCAAAGGGCCGAGGGCGGCGCAGCCAAGCAGGAGGCAAGGCAGCCCCCAGCAGAAGCAGAGCTGCCAGATTGCCGATTCGCCGATTAGTTCGCAATTTGCTGGTATGTCATACTTCATTTTTCAGTTTGCTGGCATGCGCCTGTGGCGCCTTGTTTCCATGGGGCCGGCAGCCGGCCCGGACGGCGATATTACGAAGAGCATGGTGAGCGCATTCGGCGCATGGCGAGCTGGTGTGGGTGCTGCCGCTTGCTTCCCAGAGTGAATACAATTAAATGACGCCCACTGGAGACTACTGACAAGGCGGAGCCTTCGCGCCAAGCAATGTTTGCTCCTGAGCCCGTTCTAGCACGAACGAGTGTCTGCCGCAGGTGTTGGGGCGTGGTGCATTCCCGTCGTCGTTCAGCCTAGCAGCAGCAGCGACGATCGGGGGTATCCTGATGCCGAGTAAACAACCAACTGTGTAAGCACTCGGCGCGGCAGGTCGATCGTGTGGTTTCGGAGCAACAACAGCGACATGTCTGTCAGATATATTGTCGCCTAAATCGTGGGCTGGAAGAGAGGACCGCATGCTTTAAGTGCATCAACCATTAAGCGCGGTGTTTGGAAATAAAGGTGCAACAGAAAGAAGGACTAGCTGAAAACTGCCATATCATTCATATCACAAATACCTATGCTTATGTATATGTTGTACACTTGCTGGATATATAATCAAACAGACGAAGTTGCTGTATTGTACTACATACAGCAGGTACGTCGCGTGGTCGAACATGGTCTCGGGTTGGCTGTTTTTTGCTCTATTGGACGTTGCCATACTCGATTACTCAGAGTGTTGTAGCATGATGCTATTTGACAATTTGATGGCCCCTGAACCACCGTACTATCCTACAGCCAGCAGCAGTCCACATAAATGATCATGCACGAGCCACAATATTGTATTTGACTGCTACACCTTGCTGCATCGCTGTTCGGTAATATTGCGCCACGGAAGTCCGAAAGCGCAAATAACACGTCGTTCCGCCGTTCTGCCAGGAGGCAGGTTCTGCCTGAAACGAAAATATTTTAGAATAGGAACTACTACTGAACAGTAGCTAATGAAGAATCGGACTCAGCTGGCAGGCTGATGACCTATGAGATTATTGCATTGCCCGCTTATTTTCATCATTCCCATATTTCAACTACATCTTCAAAAAGTTGGCCCGCAATTGATGTGAGCAATTGTCTGGTGCAACCCGCTTAGAGTGGGGCGGCGGTGCAGGTAATGTATGCTGCAATACTAGTATACGCCAGTAATGTGTTAGATGTGCTCGGCGGAAGTGGGGACTGACAGTGGGAGAGATAGGGAGCGTATCACTTGCCCGCTCGCAATGGCGGCAATGGTACCGTAGAGGGCGGTGGCTGCCCCAAGCATTCCACACATCGGACAGATGGCCGGATATTAGCGCCGCTAGCGGCATGCTGCCATCCCCATGTTAGTGTGCTGTTTTGGCATAGGCATGCCAGTGATGCGGATGCTGGATTCCTTGAGCCTTGAGGAGATCAGAAACACTCCGAAATGACATGGCACGTCACATACTGGGCCAGTTTGATTAGATACTCTGTGCCTTTGCCAAGGCGAGTGCCATTGCGTTTTCAATTTCCGCGGGCGCAAAGTGACCGGGACATCCCATAACCTACATGATCAGATAGGGTATCATACCCTGTTTCCAACCCCAGATAGGGCGGCTGATCAACTAGGGTTCCATATCCTAGTCACATTCCTAAACAGGGCACAAGGAGACCTACAGCTAAAGCCCTTGCTGTAGTACGTGGCGAAGTTGTTGCTAAAGTTTGTGGCAAAGTCGTCCATTGAGCTGGTGGCAGCGTCCCACGCTGGAATACGAAGATGCGACGGCACGAGCCACTCGTATGATGGAGTGCCCAGCGTTTGAATGATGCCGCACTGCTGGCCACTTTCCTTGGGGTGTGAATAGCATGCGGGTGTAGATACGCCAGCTAACATAGAAACACCAAATGGCATATGCGATTTGTTGGGAGTGGGCTTCGCAGTACGTGAGAAAGGGGGCAAAATATGGAGTATTGGGAGAGGTTTGAGGTTGTGACGGCCCAGGGTGGGAGCGCGGCATAGCAGCTGGCTCTAAAGGGCGAAGTAGGGGGTGGCGCCATCTTGGCGCTCCTTGTCCGCAGCATCCACAACTGCCTCGATGGAAGAGAAGGGCTGCAGGAGCAGCTTGCGCGCCAGGCGGAGCGCACGCCGCTCGCAGACGGCGCGCACGTCGCTGTCGGCGATGTCCCTCATGTCGGCCACGCCAGCGAGGCCCACCGTGCGGCGAATCTGACAAGGGAGCGGCAAGCACATGGACCCCAGCCTCAGACCTGCGCTCCGGCAAGTGTCCAGTCTGGTGCACTCATTGACCCCTCTCGGTCTTGCCAGACGAGGAAGCAACAGGAGCATGGCTGGGCGCATCATAGCGTTCGATATAACGCACGTCGTCCCACAATCACAAACAGCAAGGCAGCGGCTCAACAATGACTGCCTCCCTACGCCAGCGTCCGCCAGGGCAGGGAATGTCCCAACCTTGTGACGCGCCGGGCGGCGGGAGGGGGTGAGCGCATGGAGGGTATGAGGGCGTGGGAGGATGGAGGTGATGGGTGTGTGTGTGTGGGGGGGGGGGGGGGGGGGGGGCAGCGCACGATGGTGACGCCCATCATCTTGACGCAGTCGTCGAACAGCTGCTCCATGAAGTGCGACTGGTAGGCCTGCAGGGCCGCGGGGCCTGCAGGAGCCTCGGCTCCAAAAACTTCTGCCGGCACCATGCCACCCTACGCGGTACACATGGCAACCGTGTCAGCAAACCAAGCCCAAGCTGCATGCCAGGGGAAACGACTTTCGGATGCTCGTTGCGGTCCTCTATGCACTTGCTGAATCGCGCGTGATGCAAGTTTGCCGGTAGAGTTGCAGCAGAAAGACCATCATCGACGGCGCTACTCCAAAGCTACCACAACATCATCGTGGCGATGATGTGAGGCCATTGGTTTAGGATGGACGCGAGGATGCTGCACTCGGCATCCCGCTGCGCTGAGGGAGAGCTGATGTATAGGATGGCGTAGTCGTCGAGGATGAGAACTCTATCTGAGACCTTCACGGCAAACAGGGCTGCGGGAGGTAACATCACAAGAGAGCATGCCGGGCGGCGAGGCCAGGACCCCCCGGGGCACCCATTCTCAACCTGGCTTGCTTGGGCAGGGGTGTCAGGCAGCAAACGACGCACCGCGGCGCCCTCCTCGGTCCACAGCTCCACGAAGCGCGCGGAGAAGGTGCGCCACACCTCGCCGATGCTCTCCAACACCCAGCGGCGCTGTTCGGCGCGCGGCTCCTCAGCCGTCGCACGGCCGTCGATGGACAGGAACGCGAGGAGCAGGTTGCCGAGGTACTTGCCGACATCGAAGAAGATGGGTCCATAGAACGCAAACTCGGCGTCAATGACGTAGGTTGTTTCGGGGCCCACCTGTGCAAAGGAAGAGAAAGCACATGGAACCCAGGTCAGCGCCGGCTAACAATCAATGAGAAAAGACAGGGGGCATGCATGGCGCACCATGACGCTGCCAGTGTGGAGGTCGCCGTGCAGGAGCGCCTGAGTGGAGGTGATGAACCGCTGCTTGAGAGCGGTGACGGCGGCTTTGACAGGCGCATCCGCCCACAGCGCCGCCACCTCGTCCGCCATCTGGGGGCGCAGGAAGGCGTTGTTGGAGGCGTCGAAGAGCGGCTCGGTGAAGACCACCTGCTCTGTGAGCGCGCACATCGTGGTGTTGGTGAAGGCGGCCACTGCTGAGCGGAAAGTCTCTGTGGGCTGCGCTAGGAAGGAGGAGCGGAAGAGGGTGGTGGCCATGAACTCGGCCAGGTGCGCCGCCATCTTGGGGTAGATGACGCCCTGTTGAGTATGCAAGAGTGGGACCAGGCTCAGTGTCAAGGTAGAAACAGGCAAAGGCGGAAGATGGGGGTTGGTGGGGGTCATCATTACGCAAATTACTTACTGGTTGACAGTTAGCCACTGATCTGCTGAACAGCACTCGCAATTTTGCTATACCAGCGAAAGTACGGGTGTGGGGGCGGTAACCAGAACCCCGCAAGTGCTAAGCTGCAATGTCTGTCGGAGGTAAGATTTAGACGAGACTTTATCGGAACAATAGCACATGTTTTATGGCTTGCATGCAAGCCCAATTGAGGCTTATGACGTTCGCACCCGTAGGAGTGTGACGGCATTGCCAAATAAGCTTGGCGTCAGCGATGGCCTGCGCACTATCGGCATTGACGCGCTAATGCAGGCAGCAGCATCCGCAGGGTGCGGAGACCTCGCGTGGCACCGAGCTGTTCCCACCTGGTTCATGCTGTGGCGGAGGATGGTGTGGGGCGGCGCGAGGTACTGCATCACCATCACGGACTCTGCCGCGTCGTACTCGTAGATAGCGGGCACGTGCTGCGGGCACCATTTTGCCTCGAGGTGCATTGCTTCCACCTGTCGACAAGTCAACGATGCATGTTGAGCGGCAAGGGAACATAATATACCAGATATATATGTATATATATGTTTATATCTCGGGTATGTATATATACACCAGATATACACAACCAAAATCAAGGAGCATGTCCATCAGTGATAATAGTTGAGATGTGATGTGGTGATTGAATGATGAAGATGTACATCTTACAGATGCACACACTGGCAAATTTAGACTTAACATGCGAAAGGCGATCCCGGTTATGGGTCGCCGGGGTAACTGGGAGCCGGCACCGAGTGGGCGGCGGGGGCATAGCGGGCCGACCTCAAACTTGAGGCGCTCCTGCGTGAGCGGCCACGACTCCCCGACGCAGCGCACGAATGGCAGCGCCTGCTTGACGCACAGCGAGCCATTTGGCCCCTCCACAAGGTACACGAAGTTGATATTGCCGTCGCCGACCTCCTTCACCGCCCACTCCTCCTTGCTCGCCACCGGGCCCACGCGCCGCACCAGTTCCGGACGCTCACAGATGTATGTCTTCAGGCTCTCCTCGGTCAGCGCCTGTTGTCGCGGCAGCACAGCAGCAGTCCTCAGTATTTGGGTTCCACTTGTTGAGGCAATGAGACCCAGGAAGCAGCTGCATCATGGCTGCGCGAGGATGTCCCCCGACGGCACGAAGGGTAGCGCAGACCTCTCCCACTGCACGAATTTCGCCGTCGGCAGTCGCCGGCTTGGGGGCGCTCTTCATGGGGGCAGCGCCATGCTCGGCCATGAAGGCGACCATGTCGTAGTTTCCCTTGGACACGGCGGCGCCGCGCTCGGTGATGATGCCGTGGATGAGTGTGGCCGGGGTGACATCGAACGCAGGGTTGAAAACCTGCAACAGCGCGGCGTTGCGGCCAGTCAGTCTCGCCATCTTTTTCAGCACCCCAGAGTGGAGTCGTTGCTAAGGGCAGAGGGCTGCACGGGGCTGACCCAGACACAGCGGCAATGACAGTATGCTAGAGTTAGCATCGGTGGGGGCGCGCATGGGCTGCGGGGGATGACCTGGATGCCCTCAGGTGCCACGCGGCGGCTGCCACTGTGGGTGATTTCCTGCGATGAGCGCTCCTCGATAGGGATGCCCGTGCCGTCCGGCATGTTGGGATCGACCGTGGTGAGCGTGGCCGCCGTGAAAAACGGAATGCCGAAATGGGCAGCTGCGACTGCCAACATCATGGTGCCAATCTTGGGACGGGGCGGGGCGTCTGTCAGTGTGTGAAACTATGCTTTGCTCCCCCCCCCCCCCCCCCCCCCGGGGTTGAGAACTATGCAGATGCGCAGTTGGGCAGCACCTTGTTGGCGGTGTCACCGTTGGCAGCGATGCGGTCTGCGCCCACCACTATCGCGTCCACCTTGCCGGCAGCCATCAGGGATGGCGCGGCAGAGTCGCAGATGAGAGTCGCCGGTAGCTTGTCGTGCACAAACTCGTACGCAGTCAGGCGCGACCCTGGCATAGGGGGGTAGGAGCACAGCGGGGCAGCAAGTCAGTCGCCAATAGAGCATAGCATCGCCTGCCAGCATCAGCTCATAGACAGATGATCACTCTGATGCATGGGCTGTCCCTTGTTCGAGCCCCTTGCTTTGATGAAAAGGCCTCACACGCTGTCACGTCCCATGGAGTGCATGAGCACAGGCACCTGGATCCCTAAGGCAATGGCAGGTACAATGCCGCCAATATCCGCAATGTCCCCACTCTGCTGGGCCCTCCCTCTCCCAGCGGAGTGGCGGCCCGTCCGCCCAGACTCACTTCTGCCATTGTAGCTTCCCATCCACTACCACACTGCGGAGGCTGATACGGTAATAAGACCATGCGACGAAGAGTCTGCCCTACCTGCCAGAGGTCGAACCTAGACAAAATTATTGCGGAACGATAGCGGATATTCTTTTAATAGCTTGCATGCAAGCCCAATTTGAGCCTTGTAATAACGGGTTCTGTGTCGGCACCTGCAGCTACATCCGCACGGGCATTGCCACAGCGCTGCCGCCGGGGTTGCCAGCAGCTGCCTGAATGCTGTGCCCACACAAGCCACAGTGCATGCGCACCATGCCGGGAACGACAAGAGGCCTTCCAGCCACCATCAACCCCCAGGGTCCCCCTTGTGGCGCGGGGCGCACCCTGGTTGTACGGCCGGGTCTCGCACGCATAGGCGTGCTCCAGCTTGCCGCGCGCGTGCAGCGAGCGAATGACGCCCAGTGCGGTGCCGTAGCCTGCGGTGGCGAGGCTGCCGGTGTTGCAGATGGTCATCACGCGCAGCGCGCCGCCCTCCCGTTTGCTGCCAGCCTCTGCAGCTGCCTTGAGCAGCGCATCTGCGCCGTGTTCGCCGATAGCCTGCATGCGCCATGGGCCATGTGTGAGTAGGCTTGGGGGGGGGGGGGGGGGGGGGCAGCCACTGCTCCGCGGGTGCCACACCTGGTTCTGCGCCAGGTCATCCGCCATCATGGCCTCGCAGGCCGCGACCACCGCCGCGACCGTGCTGACACTTGTGGCATCGTCCTTTGCGGCCTCCTCGGTCGCCAGGCCTTTGATGGCCGCTGCAGCGATGCTGAGGTTCACCGCGGTCGGCCGGCTGCACCCCGTGCGATGCGCAATCCCCCACCCACGTGTCAGTGCGTGCCACTTGTTTTGCGCTGAAGGGGAAATGTATGATCGGAGGAGGCAGGAGGAGTGGAGAGGTCACAATACTAGACTACATGTTATCCACAGCATGCCATGTGGCCAGCCAGGCTTGCGCCAGTACCTGGTGACAAGGTAGTCAAACTTCTCATGGAATGGCGGCGGCGGCGGCCTTTGCGCTGGGGAACTGCTTCCCGCCGCCTCTGCTGGAGAGGTCTGCCGCCAGGGAGAGCGCTGCGGCGATGGCGATCGCTGGCGCTCCGCGCACCGCCATCTGGTTGATGGCCTTCCAGCCCCCAGCCACATCGCGGATCTGCTCATCCATACGCGATGCGCCCGTGCGTGAGTATCAAAAGCCTCTGGCAGCACGCAGCATGTGTAGGCAGGGCGGGGAAGACTCCAGGACTAGGCTCGGCATGCCATCTTGCTGCAGACATTCCAAGCTGCAGGATCAGGAGTGCAGGCTCTCTCACCTGCATGTACTTGGACTCCGTGGGCAGGCGGCGCTGATCCAGAAGCTGCAGCTTGCCATCGTGGTAACGGATCGACTGCAGATGCGAGTCTGAGGGGCTGCGAAGGCGCCACATGAGCCGTTAATCGACGGCGTCCCCCTCCGCCCTCTCCCCCCCGTTGCTAATGGTCCATGTAGACACCATGCAACGGGTTAGTGTATGAGACCAGGCGGTGTCCAGAGAGGGCTTCGTGCATTCCTGAGCCATGCATGCTCCGTCCGGCCAGCAGCACACCTGCTTGGCTCCTCAGGCGCAGAATTCCGGAAAAACCACATGCTGCGCCGTCTGAGCTGGATAGGCGCCAACCTGCGGGCATCGGCAGGCAGGCGACACTCAGCGCGCGGCGGCATCGGCTGCCGGGGAAGATTGCCCTCGTCGGGCGCTGCATTCCATCCATCCGTATTTTGGCAATTCAGGCGCGGCCTGTGCCCGCCACCCGCCACCTGCTGCCGTTACTGCGTTCCATCCAGCACTCAACAGGGTTCCAGATCGCCCACAGCCAACAGCCGCGCCACGACAGGCTGCCTACTCGCACTGCACCGGAGCAGCTGGACGGTGCGCACACCCACTGCCGGTCGCCTCTTGATTCACACACACACACACACACACACGTTCGTACCTTCGAAGAGCACGATTGCGTGTCTACCCCGCGACTCGCCAGGGGGATGCGTATGGTAGAGTTAGACAGTGTCTATCTGGGGCTCCGAGGGGAAGAGTGTTTGCAGCAGCAAGCAGTTGGGTCGGAGGTCAGACGTGGGCTAAGATCTGCGTCGAGAGGATAGACTATGGCGCGCGCTGGCGGCGATCACAACAGCGGGCGCCCGCGATCGCGGTGCCTGGCTATGGCCTATATGGGTGGCTATGGGTGGTTACAGGTGGCTATAATGGCTAATGGTGGTTATAGGTGGCTATAGATGGCTACTACATGCGGGGCAGTAGCCAAGTCATACGTATCGCCGGAGACACAGGTTTGTTTTACCTTATTTATTCATGTTACGGGGTAGGGCTCGAGTAGGCTAGGGTACAAATTGCAGGTTGTTTCACTCATAGTGGGGTTCAACTGATTTCTGCCAGCTCGGCATTCACATAATCTTATTTTAGTACTTTCAATGATGGTATATTGACAGGATGGCACATACAAAATCGAGCGAGGGCGTTTACATAATGTATTTGTCTTGACAATCGGATGTTTATTGGGATTATTACAGATGACCTCGAAATAACCCAATTCCCCCTATCTAGATGTTGCGTAGATTCGGGAACCCAATCTGCCGGAACCGAATCGCTCGAGCTGGCGCTCCGGATGTAGCGTCTACATTTACGAGGTACTAGCCCTCGTACTGCATACTCCGCCGTTCCGGGGCTCCGCGGTCGCTTCCGCGCGCCGCAGGTCGACACTAACAGTACGTCGCCTTCGCCCGACTCTACCCCGTGTATAAACCAAACCCATCACAATAACAGGCGTCGAACAGCGGCGCTCCACCGCCAGCCTCGCTCGCGGCTCGTCGCTCAAAGGGTCCGCCCAAGCCGCGATCGCTTACACGACCAGACGCACTCGCGGGAGCCTTCGAGCTAAATACTTACGTCTCAGAGCCGAGCCCCTAAAGGTACACTGTTGTCACTTAACTCTTGTGACGTATTCGATGCGTCCCGCTTGCTAAGGCACGCATCCCATCCCAACTCGTGTGGCTCGTTTCTTGTATATCGTGCTCGGACACAACGACGCACGACCCAGCTCAACACCCCCCCCCCCCCCCCCCCCCCCCCCCCTCTACCTCCGCGCGCGACGTTAGGGCCACCTTCCGTGATTTATCCGACGGCGTTAGATAGGGTGCCGCTCCGCGCAATACACCCATCGAATCACTTCTCCCATAGAGTGGCACAGCGCCGCGTGCTGTCTGGGGCTGGGCGGGATGTCTTGCAAAGAGACAGTCACAAATGCGCGGCAGCGGCGGCCGCGGTTTTCTGCTGTGTCAGTACACTAGGGCGTCCCTGTGCGCAATGGTGACCGTATTGCTAGAGCGGACTGTGGCCCAGGAATAATGCCCACCGTCGGGGTATTAACCATCCAACATCAGTATGTCAACTGCACTTGCATGTTGTGCGGGCACCAAAGGCTTTGTTGCTGGACGCCTCTGACTGTGCCATGCGCGCCCTTTCCTGCTTTCCCTACTCCAGGGAATCTAAAAGGGATACCATGGCTCTGTCCGTACAGTCCACTACGCGCAGCATCCACGCGGCTGTAGCGCCTCGTCGGGCTACGCTGACCTCCATCAGTGCACCTGTTTGTGGCCTTACGCGGCTCCATATCAGCCTGCCCGGCATGAGCTCCTTGAGGGCACCCCCCTCGACAAGGGCAGTGGCACGCGGCGCACTGGTACAGGCTGCGGCTGTGGCGCCCGCACCTGCAGTCGTCCCGTCCTCTGCCCAGACTGCGAAAACGATTGTTGAGCTGGTCGGAAGTGGCACGCTGAGCACTGTTGACGGCACAGGATTTCCTCTGGGAACGTACGTGACGTACGTGCTGGCAGATGATGGTGCTCCGGTGCTGCGGCTGCGTAGTACAGCGGTTCACACAAAGAACCTGCAGGCGAACAGTGGCTGCAGTCTGTTCATCCACGCACCCCTGCAGCCAGTTCGATCTGTGGCGCGCATCACTCTCATCGGCAATGTGGAAGAGATCTCTGCTGAGGAGCAGGTCCAGGCAAAGGAGAGACATGCCGCTGCCAGCCAGTTTGCCGTTGGCGTTGATGCTCCTTCTGAGGACGACATCTTCATGAAGCTGAACATCTCCCGCACCTTTTATGTTGGGGGCCTGGGATCGGTAAGTACTTTTCTCCATTCAAGTGCCCGGGAAGCCGGCGCTGCTTCCTTGCTTCAGCGACGACCAATCCATTGAATCATGGCGATCGTGTGTCGCAGGAGTGCAAGGCTGAAGAGATTGACGTTGCAATGCTTAATGCGGCTCAGCCGGATGGCCTGGCTGAGTTTGCGCCTGACCTGGTGGCGTACATGAACAGGTGAGGTCCCAGCTCGACTATCTGTCCTGGTCAGGATTCCTCAATTGTGGGGGAAAGCATGTAAAGCGGCAAAGGCAGGGAGGTAGCAACCAGGCTGGGCTGACAGGCATTCCACCTATCTGCTGTGCAGTGACCGCAGGATGGACATCCTAAGGATTACAGGTGGAGCGGTAGAAGATGCTACCATCGACGACGTGAGTTAGCCCCCACTCTGTTGGCACACTGCGTGCGTTTTAGTACTGACACTGTCACCACTGAAACCTGAGATTATTTACATTGAATGCGTGCGCAGATAGCAGACGCGGAGCTGCTATGGGTTGATCAGCTTGGAGTATATATCCGTGCCATCATTAAAGCTGAGGTACATGGACGCAATCTTCTGCCTTGAATCACCTGATCTCAATGCTGTCTTGGGAAGTTGTACGCTGGCGCCTGAATCCTGATGTTATGCTTTCCTTGCCAACTTGATCAGGAGCGTGTGGTCCGGGCCAACTTCATGCACGAGGCGATTGACGAGCGGGATGCCAAGTCCTGCCTCACCATGATGGCACAGCTGGCATGGGAAAATGAGCGGAACTACCAACCGGCCCCCATCCCCTCCAGCGACAGCAACTAAACATAGCTCATAGCCCGCCTGAAAGTCTGCAGACTATAGCCAGTGAAAGGTTTGATCACTAAGCCCCCCCCCCCCCTCCTGAAGAAATGTGTCTTACGCACATTGCCACACAGCAGCGGCACTCACAGCCTGACATGCGCCTGTCGGATGGCAGCATCAACCTGAAGGCGGGGCAATTTGTAGACGGCGGATGGTTCTTCGCCCGTGGTGTGCCCCATGACATCCCGTCTTGGGTGCTGGGCCCAGGTTGGCTACAGTCGCTGGGGGGGGGAGGGGAGAGGGGGGGGGGGGGGGGGGGGGGGGGGGCATGGCCAGCATACGTACAGGCGTTATCTGCGTTAGAGGGGTGCTGTATGGCCCGCCATTTGAGGGTCCGGGTCTGGGTGTGGATTTCCAAAGGGCGGACTGTGAAATACTGCTGTTTTAGGTGGGATATTGTGCGGGCACTCACTGGAAGGATAAACTCGCCAAAAAGCCTGGAAAATACATTCCGCTGGTGCAGCAATTCTGGAAGTCTGTGCAGCTGGTGGTTGTTCATGTAGGGGTGGCTGGTTGCATGCTGCAGAAGATGCCCTCGCCACCAGAGCAACTTGTCAGCTGGGCGCCAGTATTTGCAATCGGCTACCCACTCAGGTACAGCAGTCCTCAGTCGATTATCCGCTACAAAGACTGCGAGCCTGCTCGATAGCCAATTTTTTTTTAGAGAACGCCATAGTCAACCTTAGTACACAACGACGGCCACCGACCCGCCGTGCCCCCGAAGTCCAG
This sequence comes from Tetraselmis striata, assembly GCA_006384855.1. Classification (NCBI taxonomy): domain Eukaryota; kingdom Viridiplantae; phylum Chlorophyta; class Chlorodendrophyceae; order Chlorodendrales; family Chlorodendraceae; genus Tetraselmis; species Tetraselmis striata. Next base: position 82,992 of record VCJN01000126.1, on the reverse strand, counting down.
AATGTCTGCCCCTTCCCCAAGCGGTGATTGGAAAGCCGCCAGTTTCTACAGGACGCCAGCCACGGCAGTCTCTTCGGCCAATGATAGCAGCGATACATTGGGGAACATATCCACATATCCCTTAGTGCTGATGTTACAGAGCTAAGTGCACTTGACTGGCAGGAGCTGGCATGCCAACCGCCCAATTCCGGAGCTGCCGTGGGACCCCGGGCCCGATTAGCAGACGCACAGTAAGCATAGTGCGGACATGCTCAGCGCTAGCCCGTGTGACCACAAATACAACTTCATTTTCTCTCCCTCGAGGAGGGCTTAGCAGCTTGCCCCATTGGGATCCGGTGATGCCCTTAAACCATGCGCAGCTCCATGTAAGGTTTCTCTCTGGTCACGATCAGGCGGCTCTATTTGCCCATGTGATAAAGCTCTACTATTAAATGAGCTCACACTCAATTAATATATATGTTGCTGTAGCCATATCGAGAGCAAAGAGGGCAGGAAAGCGATGCACATTCCCGCAGAGCAAGGCAATAACTAAGAATCCCTCCAATGCAGGCTCTGTGCCAGAACTCGACATCTCCCAAGCTGCACGAAGTTGCTGTAGCAATGTGGGAGTGGGTGGGGAATTCACAAGTCTATGATACGAATATCTAGCATGTACTTGGCATACCCATGCAGCCATGGACTCCTTGTAAACGAGCCAATGTTCTTCGGCTTGGGCAGCAGTAAGTGTGTTGCCAATTAAGGTCACGGCGCATCCCTGTTTGGCGGCTTCAAAGGGTGCTTGCTAGACTCAGGTACTGTTTCCATATTGGTAGTCAGCACCGCAGCCAAGTCATGAAGGGGATAAAGCAGATGAAATGGGATATTCAATGTTACATGTTACATTAGGGCTATAAATGTATCATCAGCTGCAGTTTGGGTGTATAGGTACGCCAGCAAACTGTCGGAAAGAGTAAGCTGCAGTGCCTAATAGTATTAAGTACATTCCTACAAAAACCAGATAATCCACCATCGTTCCGCTCTGAGGCGGCGGGGCTGGCGCTGCTTGGGAGTCCTGTCGGAGGCGGGGCTACTGCTCTTCGCGTACTATGCTTCAGTCGCTTCCGGGATTCCGCTCAACGACTGTGTCAGTCCTGTCGCACACCTCAAGACTGACCCATTGCCCGGTGAGTCCGACAGCCAAGGGTGGTTAGCGAGCTCCTGCATCGAGAGCCGCGCGGCCGGATCGACTTGCAGTGCCGACCAAAGCAGCAGCTCCTGGTCAGCCGTGACGCCTTGTCTCACCTGCAGCACCCCGGCCACTATCTTCTGTTTTGTGGTTTTCAGGTCCGGATCTTCATCGAACAGGGGAAAACCGGTGAGCATCTCGTAAGCGATGACACCGCAGCTCCACACGTCCGACTTCAGTCCGTAGTCGATGTTGGGGCTGTCCGGATCCACCAAGGGACGCAGCACTTCGGGAGCGCAGTAGTATATCGTGCCAGCCACGTCGGCCGGCCTCCCGTTCGCGACGTCGATAGCGAGGCCGAAATCGGCAATTTTCATGCTGCCATCCTCGCTGAAAAGAATGTTTCCGGGTGAAATGTCTCTGTGCAGCACACCGCAGCTGTGCACGTAGCTGAGGGCGCTGTAAAGTTCGCGTAGCAGCTTCTTTGCCCGCCGCTCCGGAAACGCGCCTCTGCTCTCTAACTGTTCTGCCAGGCTTACTTGGCAGTGCTCAAGGACGAGGACGATCGTGCGGGAGTCTTCGAATGCGGCATAAAGCTCGCATACTCCCGGATGCTTCAGCCGACCGTGCAGCTCGATCTCGCGGCGCACTTGCGCTTCCGAAAGATGAACCCCGCACTCCGAGTGAGAGAGCTCCCGTTTGTTGTAAACTTTGAGCACAACCAGTCGTCCAGACAGTTTGCATCGAGCACGACACACAATTCGCACTGGTTTGCTATGCACTAGCTTCAGGCACTCGAAGTCTTTCATACACCTGCAGTGTGCATATATGCCAGCGAGCACGCATGGTCAGACAGCATCAAGGGGAGTAGCGGCGGGTGCCGGTACGGGCACCACGCGCTTCGAAATCTTACGGTCGTACGAAGAGCACGGGGGAGGTTGGCGCACCTGCCAACGCTCTTGCCACTCGTCGACGCTGGCCCATGCGACCAGCTTGGAGGCTGTGCAGCCCCCTCCGCGTTACAGACAGGTGGCATCACGGCGGGAGATTGGGCGCAGCGACGGGTGCGTGTTGTTTGCTGCCTCCGTTGTTTCGGTGGTGGACGTGACTTGTGGGAAGTCTGAGTGATTATTTGCCTCTGAGGCATATGGTAATCACCTTGATTCTTATTCGGCGCCGACGGGCCAGTCAGCAGCAGCAGCAGGATACCCGTAGTGTGTACCTGGTACAGCCGCAGGTACTGGTACGGGTATGTTCGGTCGGACCATATACGGTAGTGTATGGTAGTGTCGGACCATATACGGTAGTGTATTAAATATACGGTAGTGTCTTCGCGACCGCATGGGAGTACGGGTATACCTGGTAAGGCGGATTACCCGGCTCATTACTACTAGCTACCAGCCTATGTGTTGATATTTTATACTGATAGTACATATATTACTGTATATATATGATTTTAGTGGGGAAATTCTTACTGGCCTTTTTGTAATTCACGGCAGCCTATCTATGCTGTGACGTTGTCTTCAGGATGGGCGGGTCCCGGTTAATTTTATGTTTTAGAACCACTTTTCTTTCTATATCTATACCGCTAAGCGATAGATCAGCGAGCGATATCGACGCTGAGCGATACCCAGCGAGACTCGGCGACCGCGTTAGCGCCGTTGGATCTTCATCTCTCGATGGCCCGGAAAATAACTCGAGCACAGAACTGCAAACCCTACTGGTAGACGCCTAGCGTTTCCCCAGAATAGGGGTAGCCTCCCCAGAATATGGGCTGTAATGGCTCTGTTTGTGGAATAGTGTGGGGTACGAAATCAGTAAAGGGGGTTTAGTCCTCGTACGCTGATGGTGAGCGGGAATAAATCCTCAAATCCTGATATAAAATCAATAGCAACTGAGGATACAACACTAAATATAGTAAATGGCAGATAGTTTATATAGTGTTCACACTGGTACGAGTATACCAGTGCGGGGCTACCAGTACCGGTACCTAGCGCGCCTGAGTTGCCTTAGCAGACGCCATCTACCGGAACCCGCTCACGGCGCAGGCGGACGCCGGCACGTGCCGCATACACCTTCCCTGGCGCCCTCACTGCTGGAGGGCATTCGGCACTCGGCAGGACACGCTCCGTACTCGGCAGGACACGCCAGTGAGTCCCCTGGCAAAGAACAGGAAGTTGACAACCGAGGCCATGAGGGCTCGGAAGTCAACCGGTACTCACGGATGTGAGCAAAGCAACAGACACAATCAGCTTTGCGCGCTCGACGAAGCTATACGCGACATCAGAAGGCAGAGGGACTCGCAAAGGGGCAGCCTCCATGCGGCGTTGCCTCAGCATCAGGCCACGACGAGCGGCCGTAAGGTGCAAGCGGTCCTTGGCGATCGGGTCGAGGTTGTGTAGCTCAAAGATCGTGTTGATTGTTGACAAGTAGGCATGCAACGACTTAGCCCCAATGTGACCCCGCTCACCAATCAAAGCAACGTACCGGACGACAGTAGCATTGGTCGCCTCTAGCGGGCTGATGTTTTCGGAGTCGTGGCAGACCTCCGCGAACCGAAATAGTCAGCCAGCGTAGCTCTTGAGCGTCTAATAAGCGGTGAGGGAGCGGGAGAGTAGGTCGAGGGTCGGATGTCCTAGCTCGTCTGAGCTGAACGCCTCATGTAAACGAGACCGGAGTGAATCAATTAGCCCAAGGGGCGACCGCTTCGGGCTCGTCAATTACGTAAGTACGGCGCTTGGCCGACGGAGTAGCAGGGGGCCGGTTCATTTTAGCAAAATATTCGGCGGCAGCGGTTAGGTTTCCGGCGGCTGGCCGTTTATTGCTGGACGGGTTTGCAACAGCATCAGTACGGGTTTGCGGGGCCAGGTTCAGGTGGGAGGGCCGCCCCGCCGCGCGCCCTTTGCGCTCGTAGCGCCTATCACCTGCGTGACGTACACGGGGGAGGGGGGGGGGTAGGAGCTAGTCACTGGCGCTCACGCTGCTGCGATGCATATGGTTACCTGCCCGCCCGCACTGGTAAAGTCTCCACGGGACTTGCAACAATTCAGCCGGCGGTTTGAGGCTGTTGGCCGTTGCGTCGCCACGGAGCTTGCGACACGTTAAAGTATAGTGTGGCGAAAGTGCCACACAATTACGGGTTGCCGCGCGAGGCGCGATGTAGGTACAATATACTGTGAGGATGGCACATGCTACTGGTAGCCTTGATACTGGTAGGAGTTACGGAACGCGGGCAGCCGGGCACGCCAGTGCGACTACCGAGCCTAGCAAAAAAGTGGCGATTACACGGTAGATAGGCGATTACAAGCCCATTCCGTGGGAAAATCACGATTACGGGCCATTACAACTTAATTACGAGACATGCTGGGAGCCTAGTGACGCGTGAAGGTTAGTCGTTGCGAATCAGTTGTAACACGCAGTGTAACAACCGACGGACGCAGCGATGAGATAGTACGGGAGGCGGGTTGTTTAGCTGCCATGTGCAGGTGTTCGGATGGTTGAGCCGCACTCGGATGTAGCTGTAAGAAGCTCCGAACCGAGGAAGGTCTAAATGAAGTATGTAAGGTGGGAGGGTCCGGTCCGGGCACATGGCGCTCATCCCGCCGTTGAGCTGTTAGGGCTCGCCGTGCGGCGGTCACCGAAAGGTGGCCTCGCAAAGCGCCAGCCGCTCCGACGAAGGCGCCCAATACCGTCACTCGTGCTCACCTTCGCGGCCACGCCCGCGACCGCCGCAACGCCCGCGTCCTACAACAACCGCCGCAACCCGAGCAAGACCGGTAGCCTCTACGCTGCTGGCAACCGTCGCCTCGAAGACGCGCCACTCTTATTAGTCCTTCATCAGGATCGAGAATCGCAGAGCCCTGATACTCGGCGGCAAGCTGAGAATGCTGGGCTCGCAGCACGTCCAGAACACCTTGGTCACCGTGCACACGCTTGACCTCGTTATGCCTCCGTAACAAGGCTAGACGGAAGCGAAACGCCTTGTCGATGGCCTCGGCGTGATTCCGAGCGCGGGCGAGGTAGGGTGCCAAGTCTTGATTAGCATTTGGGACGTAAGGTAGCAGCTCGTCGAGAGCTACGAAGAGTGCGGCCATGTGGGCTCCGAAACATGACATCCAAAGATACTTCTCATGGGCCGACAGACGCCGGTCATCATGCTTGAGGTACTCTTTCATTAGGTCGGTACTTAGAGGGGGAAAATCCTAGGCAGTCGGGTGACCGGTCGAATCATTGCGCTTTGTATCGGGTATATACCCGTCAAAGCTATTTCTCTCCGTCCCTATTATCATTAAAAGGAGCTTGCATGAATGATTGGCATTTCAAATCAAACGGCCTCGTAACCATACTCTGCTCGCTGCAATAGCTCTCGCACCGCGAGGTAGTCGTCCTCGCCACTCACGGATTTTGCTCCGACACGGCCGCTTTGGGCTAGCTGCTCTAGCAAGTCGGGGGGCTTTCCGGCTGCCTGTTGGCTGTCCCGTGACGCACTGTCCGGAACCACAGCCATGTACTTTGTCTCCATCAACAACACGGTCACGAGCCGTCAATTGAGCTTACGTTGTTGCACGCTCGCGCAGCAATGTAGACTGTAGCATACTTGATGATGTTATGGATGAATCCTGCTCACCTCATTATTATGAGGAGGTGTTTGTGGACACTCGGGATTTTAACGTAGAATCGGAAATACAACAACACTGATTTTTGAGGACTTTGTCCGTAAGAATAATATTCAAATTGAGAAACTACAGAAAAAATGCCGGTCCGTCTTGCTAATAGTCAACGTGTGAGCTGTACACATATCGTTACCATTACTTTTGATATAGCAGGACACATTTTTGAGGACCGAGTATTTAATGTTCGAGATCTGAAAGTAGCTGATGTTGTACTAGTTTATATTAGAACAAGGAAATATTGTCATGCCCTAGCGCGTGCGGACAGTCAAAATGAAATCGTATATAGACCATGTAGTCTAGACTGCACATTCTTGCGAAACATGTGTTGTGCTTCAGTGGATGGGTGCAAATACAGTAATACAAAGGAAATTCCAAAACATATTACATTTTTCACTTTATTAACAGACTAGGGTCAACCCCGGCTTTTGCAAAGCATGGCGCAATGACAAATTGAAGAACATGGCGTTCCCGAATTTGCCACTCTTGGACATTAACAAAACATGGTGCCACCGGCCCGTCACCATACGCGCCTCATCAGCCGCAAATGGGACTCCCTCACGGCGGCGCCGCTAAGCCGCGCACGCATCCCGGCGCGCGAATGCAGCATCGGAAGGTAGGGTGAGTCGTCGGTGCAGCCGCCCGCAACTGTTGCCGCTAGCCGAATCGCGATGCGCGTGCTTTTCGCTGCGGGGCGGCGAGCAACAGCGGCGATATGACAGTTTGCGCCCCGTCAAACTACGGGCACGATTTACGATATACAATATGGGCAAGGGTACTGCATTTTGCGGCTATTCGTTGTAGTAGTGGGACGGTGTATGTACGACCATATACTATGTTACTATAAATACAACAGTATTTCTACTATTTTACTATCTGCATATGTTGATGTACAATCGCGCTACTACGTACCATACATATATAATATTCTTCACATCAGTGCTCTAACATATGCGCACTACAAACATAACTAACAACTGCGAAAGGTTGCCAGCAAAAGAGAGACGTAAGCATGAAACAAAGGTCGAGCAGGAGGCCAGGGAGCCAATAGCGAGCCATACATCTACTACAATACAACTATTAATATACGCGGCGTTTATATTGTCGTACGACTATACGACGCGCAAGAGTAAATCTTTTTGCTACCTGGGCTAACAATATATTTGGTTACATCGGGTTTCTTCAGTACGATACTCCTATGCGCTCCGAGGGTCCAAGGCTATGCCTAACCGAGTGCTTTAATGCAGTGCCAATACCGGTGCCGCGCGCATACCGTGGCTAGGCTCGGCGCTGCCCGGGATCTGCTGCTGCATCGACTTGAGAGGAATATAAAGCCAAGTGGACAAAACCGAAAGATCATGCGACCATATATCGCCATGTGTGCTCTCGTGTCTGGCCCCCGCAGGGTGCGCCGGAAACAGCCTATCTCCTCGAGAAGAGCCTTGCCTTGCTCTCCTATGCGGCCTTAAGCCTCGATCGCTACTGGAACGAAGCGAGCATAGCGTTCCGTCTCTTTCTCGGCCAGAGCAGGTAGTGCATGCAGTGAGCGGCGGTGCAGCATGTCGCGCCAAGCGCGGAACTTGTCTTGCTCCGCCTTGAGGGCTGGCTTACCCGGTGATGGGGGTGGGTCAGGAACTGCGAGACGCCGAAGGATTCGACCATTGTGACATCGGTGCATGTGACGTCGCCGGGCGCGTGCCAATTGCGCACGCACACGTCGCCATCTCGGCCGCATTTTCCCGGGAACATGGCCTCGAGCGTGATGCTTGAGGGAGGTACGCTTGCTTCGGTGACTGCCCTCACCAGAGTTGTCGCCGCCGCCTCGTGCGCATGCTGAAGCTGTTCCCTCGGTATGACACATGGTGTTGTGGAGCTCAGGAAACTTCGTGTGTGCCACGTCCACCGACATCAGCGTGCAGGTGTCGCATCCGATCGGGATCTCCGCAAGCGAGTGGTAGCCCTCCGGGAATACCGGTAGGCCGAGAGTGAGCCGCCAGTCCGCTACCACGGTGTGTGCCCTCGCGTTGTGCAATCGGGGTCGTGTGTATGAGCTTGTACGAGAAACTCCCCCGCCTGACGACGAGAACAAACGTGGGAACGGGATGGATGTAGCTGACTCGGTATATTCCACCATGTCCTTCAACTGCTCTACCATGTCGCAGTATTATTGGCGGGCTTAGACGGCGGTGGTAGTAGTTGCGAGAGGAGGCGGGGCCTTGCTCGGGAGGTGGAAGAATCCTGCCAGTGGGGGTGCCTTTGCCTCCAGCCCAGCCAAGATAGTGTTGACAGAAAGAAGTCCATCTAGCTCTACGCATTCGCCGTTGGCGGGGCGTTCGGTGCCAACGCTAATGGCCAAACTTGCGTGGGGGGTTGCCATGGACAAGAGGCGCTTGTACCATGTGGTGATGCTACGCGCTGTCGTGTCGCTCTGGTGGTAGTTTCTATGCAGAGCCTCGCTCTATTGCATGTTGTGCTAGCTGGCAGTCGGGTGGAGACGGGGCCATCGAAGCGGCGCGGGCCTTGTCAGCCAGCGGCTTGCCGGAGCAGCCGTCCGCTAGGAGCAGCATGCGATCACACAGGTGAGGTAGTGACGCTGCTAGGCCTCCACAATGTGCGATATCCGGCTCCGCTTCCAAGCTCACTAGGTACAACCCTCCCCTCGAGGTTCCCACCCGGGAGCGGACATGTGCATGGGTCCACTATTCGGAGCAGTCTCGCATATCTTCCTGCTTGCCATGCAATATGACTGACCATATGGCCATACAACGCGCTTGCCCGCTTGCGGCATGAACTAACGTACGCACGGCGTCCATGCCTTCTTTTCTCATCAGATGTTGGTAGCGCCGTATGGAGTGCCGGAGCAAGCGGATGGCGGCCTGTGGTGCGCCGGAGGAGGCCCGGTCTCGGATGAGTTGGAGCAGGTGAGCGTGGATGTCCTCCTTCTCCTTGAGTAGGGGCTACCGATTTTCCGGGGCGCCGAGGGCGGGGACCCCTGCCACTATGATGGAGGTGCAGACCTCGAAGTGGAGAATTGGGGGGCTGTCCGCCGTGGGGTCCGTGCATACAAATCACTGGGCCTTGGTGGCGTTTGCTGACATGCCGGGGCTGCCAATAAGAGCTTTGGCAAGTGCGCGAAAATGAGGTCGCGGACCGCCGCGGTGCAGATAATGGTGCCTTCGTCAGCCGAGCTGAGGGTGATGGTGGGCCATTTGTCCCGGATCCGCTTAGTGAACATTGCCATAGGGAGTCCGAAGAAAGTCAGAAGAAATAAGTACCCACATTACTGGGTGTGATTGTGGGTTCCTCGCATGTGTCGCTGTAGTAAAGCAACCTATCATCTTTGTCGATGTACATCGCTCTGAATTAGGGGACGAATGGGCGCAGCTCCTCATTTCCCTGCATGATGTATAGGATGCATGACCGGGACACCTCGTTGAAGGCGTTCTTTATGTCAATCTTGAGGTACGTAGCCCATGGTATGGTCTCCCTCCATCGCTAGCATGACTGCGTGCTACATAAATTCTTGTCCGCAACATGACTTGAAGCTGTGATGGGTCTGGTTGATGGCGTCCTTGTGGGTGTTGAGCATGCCTGAGCCCACCAGCTTGATCAGGATGGTGCCGATGCAGATGGGCCGGAGCTTCGGCGTGAAGGTGCCCCCTCCCTCTCAATGCGCTGCCGCCGCTCCTACTCGTCTTGGGTATCTGGCGGATCGGCTAGCTAACTACATTTAGCCAAGTACGGGTACCATTAACTATGTAGCTGCAAAACGGAGCAGGATATGAGCATCACCAACCATACCTCGATATGCTGTTCTACAGTAGCGAATACTCGAGTAGCGTACGTGTAGAGTGTACGGAATGAACGCGCTACGGAATATAAGCGCGCTAGTAGTGTACCGGTGTGAATCACAACAAGGCCAGGAGTATGTCAGGAATCCGCCGCTACACTGGTGTGAATCAAAAAAGGCCAGTAACAAATCAACCGCTACAAGCGGTACTAAAAGATCAACAAAGAAAGTACCGGTAGCCGGGTAAAAAGCGACCCGCACCCCGCACGAGGCGGGATGGATGGATGAGCAGTACTATGAGATCAACACAAGATATACGATATCTACGGCACCTGTACTAGTAGCAGTGAGAGAGTTGCAAAATCCAATATCCAAAATCCCAAACCAGTAAGGATTACCAGTCCTGCCTCATTCTTTATGCGGGCCGCTTTTGGGCGGCTTGATGTGTTGATTTTTTAGTGCTACTTTTAGCAGTAGGTGGATTTGTTTCTGCCCTTTTTGTAATTCACACCAGTACTGCTTTTAGTACTACTATTTTTTAGTAATACTTTTAGCTGTGGGTGGATTTGTTACTGTCCTTTTTGTAACTCACACCAGCATTGCTTTCAGCGGTAGTGGAATTGTTACTGATGGCCTTCTTGTAATTCACAACAGTATCAGGCAGATAGCTACGTAGCGGTGGACTACAGTACTCTGTAGCGGCGCGGTGGACTTGTTCCGCTCGCACTTTTGTAATTCACTCCTGCACTCGTACCTGTAGCAGGCCAGGGCAGGCAAGGACGAAGAGTACTCGGGGCGGGATACCGCGCGGCCAACCTTTGAACGTTCTACCGGGTACAACTAGCGACTACTACCGCAGCACCCCCATATCATATACACCGAGTGTATCACGTGGAATCCGAAGACTACGTACTGGTCCGATATTCCGGTTTGTTGGTCCGCCAAAACGCGTACCAGGCAGGTAATCCTTACAGGGTACACTTGAACGAAACGGTCATCCAGGGTAGCGACTACAGGTTGCGCTTCTGTATGTGCAAGTTGCGGCCTGGCACGGCCGCCCCGCGTCGGGCTCGATGTTACTACTCTTACTCGTCTTTGTAATCGTTATATAGCGCTATGCCCGTAGAAAGCACGAGACGTTATTAACATTTTCACGACCACGGGACAGTTTTCCCAAGTACTAGCGGGGGCTGCTTTCCGTACCCCAACAGTAAAACATCACATTTCGCGAAACGCCTTCTGGCTTCAACCGACCTTGCTGGTCGGCTGCCGGCAGTCCTGATCACAGCACCAAGCTGGCAGCGTAACCCTTCGAGGCTTCGCGAAATTACATTGGATGCTATTTTTCGCTTGTATAGAAATTGATGTGCTTTATAAAATATGCGTGCTAGTACGGTTATCAAGCCTGATGCCTGATGCACACCAGTACTGATGCCTGATGGAGGCGGGATAAAGATGATGTAAGTTTCAAAGTTGTCTGGTTTTGCGAAACAAGTTGCGGAGGCAATTTTACGCGGACAAGAACCGAAATTGGCTGGAAGGTTAAGTGAAAGCGTTGATGGAAAACGGAGTCAAGGGGGGGGCGGGGGGAAGCAGCGAAACCGGATGCATGGCTCAGCAGCTATTATGCCTGCTTTTATGCCTACTCGTGCTGCACTTAATTAGAAGGGAGCAACGACGTGCCTTGTAGCCCGTACCACTTAGCAGCACGGTAGCCGGAAAAGCGGTTGGGGAAAGGAGTAAGAAACCCCATAAACAAGTTTAGAACATTTCAAAGTTGAGTCTGGTTTTGCAAGTGATGAGCGACCGGAGAAAGCGGTAGATTGACGGAGAAGGGGTAGCGCCATGTCACGAAGGGGGCACCGAGAAAACCACCGTTGCGGAGTCTTGTTGACTTGGAAGTGGCGGAGGGCGCGATGTGACCAAAGAAGAACCACGCGCCATGCGAAGGAAGGATGTTGGGGTCGATGTAGTCCCGAACGACGTCGGAGATGGTGGCCAAGCCGCCTTGGTAGCGAATGTGGGACAGTGGAGTTTCGATGGCGTTAGCGGCAGATGATGCTCCCTTGCGAAGGCTGTAGGAGCTCCAGAAAGTGCCAACCGGGGAGGGGGGGGGGGGAGCACTGACAAGACGAACTACGGTTGTAGAGAGACAGTCCGACATTGTGGCGGCAGTCCGAGACTTGGACTGCTCGCTCGGGTTGACCGCCCAGAAGATCGTTTCGGCCAAGGCAACATGGGCCAAGGGGGCCGACTGTACATGGTGGATGAAGTGGTGCAGGAGACGCACAATGCGGGCGGGGGTGCTCCAACACTGGAAAGAGCAATACGCGCAGGTCGTCGGGCATGCATCGACCGGCGCGTCCCTTCTCGCGGTACACCTGCAGAGTAATGTTGTAGTCGTTGACATGCACGTCCCGCACTCGGCAGGACACGCCACTAAGTCCCCGGGCAAAGCACATGAAGTTGACAACCGAGGCCGTGAGGGCTTTGGAAGTTGTACGGGTACTCGAGGAGAGGAGCAGACACAATAAACTATGCGCGCTTGACGAAGCTATAAGCGGCATTAGTTGGCAAAGGGACTCGCAAAGGGGCAGCCTCTAGGCGGCGCTGCCTTAGCATCATGCCACGACGAGCCGCGGTAAGGTGCAGGCTGTCCTTGATGATCGGGTCGAAGTTGTGTAGCTCAAAGATCAAGTTGATTGTTGACAAGTAGGGCTGCAACGACATAGCCCCAATGTGCCCCCGCTCACCAATCCAAGCAACGTACCGGACGACAGTAGCAGTGGTCGCCTCTAGCGGGCTGATGTTCTTGGAGTCGTGGCAGAACTCTGCGAACCGAGACAGTCAGCCGGCGTAGCTCTTGAGCGGCTGAGCGGGGAGATACCTGGAGAGTAGGTCGAGGGTCCAATGATGTCCTAGCTCGTCTGAGCCGAGCGCCTGATGTACGCGAGACCGGAGTAAAACAGCCCAAGGGGCGACAGCTTCGGGCTCGTCAATTACGTAAGTACGGCGCTTGGCCGACGGAGTAGCATGGGGCCGCTTCAGTTTAGCAAAATATTCGGCGGCAGCGGTTAGGTTTCCGGCGGTTGGTATGTAGTCGCCGGACGGGTTTGTAACAGGTGGGAGGGCCGCCCCGCCGCGCGCCCTTTGCCCTCCTAGCGCATGTCACGCGCGTAACGTACACGCGCGAAGGTTGGTCGTTGCGAACCAGTTGTAACACGCAGTGTAACAACCGATGGACGCAGCGATGAGATGGTACGGTAGGCGGATTGTTGAGCCGCCATGTGCAGGTGGTCGGATGGTTGAGCCGCACTCGGATGTAGCTGTAGGAAGCGCCGCACCGAGGAAGGTGTAAATGAAGTCTGTAAGGTGGGAGGGTCCGGTCCGGGCACATGGCGCTCATCCCGCCGTTGAGCTGCTAGGGTTTGCCGTGCGGCGATCATCGAAAGGTGGCCTCGCAAAGCGCCAGCAGCTCCGACGAAAGGCGCCCCACACCGTCATTCGTGCTCACCTTAGACCTTCGCTCGCGACCGCCGCCACACCCACGTCCACGCCCGCGACTTGCAGCCGCTGCCGCCACCCGAGTAGTCACTAGGCTCCGGCACCACTTCGTAGTTATACTATAATACCATGTACTTATCATGTAATCTTACCAGTATAATGACACTAGTCTGTAGTCATTCCGTGACATTCTCGTAATATATAAACTGCATCAAGCGCATCATCATCATCATCATCAATATTCCGGGGTCTGTCTCTAATCCGGGGTCTGCCTCTACATAAGCCCGACAATCTCGCTGCGCTCTGGCCTAATCCGCGATGGCGCGCGCGCGGCAGTGGGCGGCGAGGCGCGCAACACTGGGCGGGCGGAATCAATTATTTACATCCGGTTTCGGCCTGGACCGCCACGGCGGCCGGCATGCTTTGCGGTGCCGACAGCGGCTACGGCGGCCCGGCGGCCGGCCCGCGACCCGAACGCCCCACCGCCCGCCTTGACCCCATCACCATCCCGGCCCCGGGCCGACGCTCCAGCCGCCGGCTTGGCGGGCTGCTTGGCCTTCTAGGCCGCGGGGGTTCCGGGCTACTGCCCTCGTCGACGTTGTCGCCGGGGACGGCTTGCGTGGCGGCCAGGTTCTTGACCGCGTTGGTGTTATTGTGTTTGATGATGCCGCCCGACCTCTTCTGCTGCCGCGCCAGCACACCCATTACCAAGCCGTGGACCTTTGGCGACGCAGCGGTGCCCGCCAACGGCAGCAACACGATATTGTTGCGCTGAACACTCGATACGATCGGCTTACCGCCGAACGTAGGGACTGGACGGGGGTCTGACACAGCCACTGCGAAAGTCAATATGCGTGTTGATTGCTTTTCGCGGCGGTGATGACTGTGTAATCGAACTAGTGCGAAAACACACGCGACTCACATGCGGCTTCCCGGTGCGGCGTCACCTCGCAGACCTCATCCTCGCCCTTGAACATCACGTTAGAAGGGGGTCACTTGCGGGCTTGGTAGTACCTCCCCGGCTCGCTTTGCTGCCAGACCTCTGCAAGGTCGAGGGCCTCCACGAGTTTGTCCTCGCTCGGCAATGGTCCCTTCTTCCTACCGCATGCTTGGCCGTCCTTGCCCTCATCCTGGAATAAGTAGGGCCGGGAGAGGTAGTTCCTCAGATTCCCTTGCTTCATGTACAACACAAGGTGCACCGTCAGCACAACCCACAAAGATGGTCGTAGTGGGGTTGGGAGGAAAGGGGACGAGGGGGCGTACTACCGGAACGCGGCAATGATGATCTCCTTGGCGCATATGTGGTTTTGCGGCTATGTAGCCGGCACGGTAGTTGAAGGTGGCGTAGCAGATCCGCTCGATGTGAGGGGGCGCGGCGGTGGGAAACCTCGGCGTCTTCTTCAGAGCGTAAGGGGTCCCCGTGTGAGTGTCGCGCGGCCAGCAATCGTCAAAGACATCCGACAGCACCGCCTTGTCCTTGGCTGCAGGAGCAACAGCAAAAAACGCGGCACGGGACGGTCAACGTCTGTGAAATTCAAATCCTCCATGCAGTCATGTCAACCACCCGCCGACTCATTGTACCTTCCAGGGTGGACTCCAACCCCCGGCTCGTAGTGGGAGTATGGGATGGACAAACGACGGAGGTGTTCATATGCCAAGCCCATGTTAGATCCTGCCCGGCGGGGGGGGGGGGGGGGGGGGGGGGGGGGGGGGGGGGGGCGCTCGGGTGTTTTGGTTCAAGATCTTGGCACGTGTCGCGTCGGGTACGCACGAGGTAAAATACGGCGTGACGACAACCCGAATCGGACACTTGAAAACCTGCCTTAAGCAGGTGCTTCTTGCCGGCTGCGTGGCACCGCTTTGGCTCAGCGCAGTTGTTCAGTATGTCCGCGAAAGCATAGCCGAACGCGTCCTCGCCCTAGGGTTGCTCTGGGTGAACGCGGATATGGTTGTTGGTGGCTTGGCCGCGGAACAGTGCCGGCCGCAAAGTCCTCAACGATGCGTCCCGTGCGGCATAGAGCACCGAGTGTTATGGTCATGCCTTCAGGCCTCACAGCTTTGCCGTAGGGGGTGCTGGAATTAGCTTGGCGAGGGTGGCCATGATGGAGGGTGCTGGGGGGCGAGCAGCTACGGTATTGTCTGTCGGGTGTGCGAGTGTGCGTCAGGTACACGTAGGTGCAGCGGCTGCTTTCAAAAAAACTAAGTCCGGCGTCTGGACGACTTCGTTCTCATCGCGCTCCGTTGTTATACAGCGCACTCCGGCTTGTAGCGTAGCCATAGCGTAGTATCATGTATGGCGACCGTATATAGCGTTAAGATGAGATCACATTTGACACACATTTTCTACATAATCTTAATTCGGCCGTACGTACCCCTTAACGTGGAATGGGTCGCGATATCTGGGGTACTCCGCTTTTAAATCGATCGTACGCGTATGCACAATATTAAGCCCAAACAATGAGACAAGCGGCTTACTACGTCAGGGCTGCCAACGACTTGTAGTGCAGCAAATTGTCGGCTTCTCCAAGCTACCGAACCCAAACCCATAAACTACACCAGCACCCACCCGCCGCCGGCAAGCATCGTTACCCACCATATCCACGTTTCCTCGCCTCGCCCAGTATCGCCAAGCGCCACAGGGAGCACGAAGCGTGCGACGGCGTCCCTACGGAGTTCAGCCGTTACCTCACTCAGCAATTGGTGGAGAGGGGTTGCATCCATCTCAAGCCGGGGTGGGTTCCAACCCGCAGGACCGACACCAACATGTATGCCTACTCTCTCGACAAGGAACAGACATGGTCGGGCATCCTCGCCGTTGGGGCAGAGGGTCTCCGGGGCTGGAAGTTCTTCCTCATAGACGCGCCGGACGATACCCGGGTTTCTGATAGAGGCTTGTCTAGCGAAGTCGACCGGATATGGCCCGCTGCGGCGCGGGCTCAGCTCTTCCGCCCCCTGAAAGTGTGCGTCGAGAAGGGCCCACAAGGGAACCCAAAGCTACGGGAAGCCTTTGCCGACCAATTCAAGCTGTTCACGGCAATGGCGCTCGCGGCTACGGCCATGCTGTCCCGCTCCATGCACTTGCACCATATCCCGTGACACGTTGATCAATTTGCGCAGACTAATGGAGGCTGACAAGAATTGGGAAGCCTGCTTAGCGGGTGACATCGTCTCCGATTACCCGCATCCAGCAAGTGCAGCTGCATCACTCTGGTCATGCTTCCTGCCGTTAGTACCCCAACATCTCGTGGGGCGTGGACGAGGGTACCGGGCCAACGGCCGCCGTAATGACTCCCATCACGCAATGAGCGGATACATACCGGCAGCCATGATCTTGTTCTATACTGGTCGACTCACGAAATTTTGCAGTGAAATCAGCTCATGGAATGCTCCACCCTCCTCCCCCCCCCCCCCCCCCCCCTCTTGGGAGAGTAGAGTGCGGACAGATGAGGCATAGTTGGGCCATTAGCCAAAAGTGCTTAAAGGTAGAGATTAGGCATAGTTGCCCGTAGCCAGTAAAGTAGCGAGTAGCAGCACGCAAAAGTGCTGTAATTTTCGCATTGTGTAACCGTCTGACACGCCTTACCCCTACGATTGTACCAACTGTGTCACCTCCCTTTGCAGTCCCTCATACCCAACAAGACTGCCAGCATGGGCTATTTAAAACCGCCGTCGATTCAGATGGCCAAGGGGGCTAGATTTTGGGCGGTGGGCGTTGGGTGCGCAAGGCAGCGGCGCCGGGGCGTTGCGCGGAATTGCCGGGCAGCATAACTTTGATTGATTACATTTACCAGCTATAGGGAAATTCAGCTAGTAGTGCAGGGTCATTCTGATAAATGTGCACCCCACATCCTGCCCCACATCCTGCCCCACATACCAAACTGGAGTAAGTGCTGGTCTGTCACTATGTCCGGATCAGCATACAAGCAAAACACGGTTTCTCCTCGATGTGCTCCAGCGCGGCATGCCCCTTGCGAATGTTTGGCCGAGGGGTGTGATCTGAAAAGTGCACCAAAAATGTATTTGAGATCCTTTGCGGCCAGGCATCAAGCCAACTTTGACGGCGGGATATCTTTTCAATTTCAAATTCATGGCTGCCAGGGTCTTCCTCAAAACCAGTGACCATTGGCACAACCCGTCGAATAGATGCAGTCGGACATGACCTTAAACTATTCACATGGAAAACCGGATGCAACTTTATCCCCGAAGGCAACTGCAACCAGGAAACTATAATTGCCAATTTTCTCAATAATCGGAAAAGGACCCAACTGCATATCCATTAACTTCTGGTTAGTTTGGCCATTGATTTTCAGCAAGCGAGTTACGATACTCACTTTATCTCCAACATTGAAAACGAGAACATCCACCTGTTGCCTTTCCGTAGGGCGAACAGTCAACTCATCCTTATGAATTGCCAAAATCGATTTGACTAAGTTATGGATTGCTTTCATATTCTGGATTTTTTGTGAGCACTGACTGATACATGTATTGTTGGCCTCATGGCAAACAATAAGTCAGGAGGTGTTTCAGGATTAAATCCGTTATTAACCTCAAACAGTGTATGCTCAATGCCAAGTGCACGATTATAATTACATGAAAATTCCATCAACGGCAATTGATCAACCCAATTGGTGCCATCAAAGCCGGAAAACGCTCGAGCCAGTTCACCGACAATGTCATTGATTCTTTCAGCCAGACCATCCGTTTCAGGATGTTAGGCACTAGACATATTTTAACTTAGTGCCTAGGCCACGCCACAAACTCTGCCAAAAAGACAACATAAATATCGGATCACGGTCCGAAATTCTAACCTTTGGTAAACCATGCAGCTTGTATATTTTTGTCAGAAATAATTCAGCTGAATATTCACCAGTCACAGTTTTAATCGTCGGAATAAAATGTGCTTGGCGGGTTAAATGGAATACAACAAACAACATTGCATCAAAACCATTACTCACAGGTAATTCGGTAATGAAATTCAAACCAGCGGGAATGCCATTGACGTGGTGGCACTGGTAGCAGCTGCGTCGCTGCTGCCGACTTCGGACGATAACGTGCCCGCATACAGATTGGACATTTATCACAATAGGCTTTCCACCCATTATATAACCCATCAGGTGTTTGCAATGCAGTTTTATGTATATCCCCCTCAGCTATAATAGCAACCTGCCAATAACTGGAGGCTAAATCTAAATTGGTAGCATCGAGCTTTCCTCAACTCATCAAGAGTTTCATCAATACGCGGGAAGGGACGCGCATCCTTCCGAGTAACATGATTGAGACCACGAAGGTCCACACATATCCGAAGATGTCCATCCTCCTTCCTGACAAAAAGAATAGGCGAGCCAAAGTCATATTGAATAGGACGTACAAGTCCGGCTTCAATAGCTGATTTCAATTGGCGATCTAATTCGTCACGTTCAGCCGGGGGCAACCGATTGAGACGTTATTTCTTCATAGTACCAGTTAGATAAATGTTACGGTGCCATGGTCGATGCTGCAGAGCACTATAAACCGGTTTTAACACATCCGGAAACTCCTCATGAATTATTTTACGAACAGCCTCCTTATCTTCAAGTGGCATTGAATCGTCCAAATGCAAATCAGGATAATCCTTAATCACATGTATACGGACAGTATAAAACTCAGCCACATGGGGCTTTCCTTTACCTCCCCTCGCTGTTTTCCGCATTAATTCAAAAATTTATGATCGGAAATCGGACTACATTTGGGGCTGTGTTCTATTGTTTCAAAGTGGATTGCTGAAAGCACTACACTTAACGTAGCCCACCACATGGCCCCATCATGCGCCCCTGCCAACCATGAGGTGGTTGGTTGGAATAGCAGAAAAGAGGGGGAACTTTGAAGAATCACAACAACTTGCCGTTGTATTAGAATCCAAATCTAAACGCAGCACACGGTAATAGGCCTGCTCACAGGCTTTCATATTCCGTCTTGACGTCCAATCTAATACAACGTCGAGTTGATATGAATTAAAACGCGATTACAAAAGTTCTGCTTTCAATAGGGCAGACTGCCACATTGCGTATTCGCATACGGGCAGGTAGATGGCCAAATATATATCCCAAAGCATGTGCCGAGCAGCATAGGAGAGTCTGCAAGCTTATATATCTCCGCCGCCATGCGAGAAAAAACGACCTCCTTCCTATCAAACTATTTGCATATCATGCATTCAAACCAACCACAGACCAGTTTTACAATCCATGTTGTTTTGGTGTCACCACACAACATGTGCTATGTGCTAGCCACAAACACTTTGCATTGCCCGAGCAGACAATGTACACCTTTTGTCACATATTTACTATCAATGGCTGCAACGGCATGAACTATGCGCGGGTTTATCGACCCCATGCAATCCAATGAAAAGTACTCCCATGAAAATATCCAACGACTTTTGTGGAGGACTGTAGTGTTAACTAAAATATGATAGATTACCATATGGCCTAAGTTTGGGCGCCCTCAAACATCCAGCGTACGAGGCTCCGCGCTACCGTTCTCGACGAATACAATAAGGGTTGCCAAGGGTTGCGCAAATTAAGTGTGGGGATTCGTCCCCGGAGTAAGCGTGCTCGAAAATTTAATCCTCTTGTTAAGCGTGTCTATGGATTATCACCTGGGCCAGGTTGTCGTGGGGACTGACTCGTAGCTGATGAAGATAATGATTTTCTTCCCATCAATGAGAAACCATTCCGGCCTGCCACATACCGGTGCGGTAGTCGTACCACGCGCACTGTCCCCAATACGGGGAGAGGGGTGCACACGAGGTACGGGTGAGCGTCTATCAATCATCATACATTTCATCACTACATATAATGACAATCAGAGCCAACATTCAAGCTTTACTCACGCCGTCGTGGCATTGCAGTTAGGAATCAAATCCATCTGTTTGCCACTCGACAGCCGCGTGAAACAAGGAGTTCATCAGAGTCTCCGCGGGGGCGGGCCCAGCTCTACTGCCGAATACATCCCTCACGACCTGAAGTCCGCTAACCATGACCTGCCAGGGCACAGTTGCAGATATGATCAACCCTGGTCGTTTATGTGGTGACATCTGTCAGGCACCTTGACATCAAGCAAGGGCACTCTCAGTCAGCCGGGGAGTGGGGGGGGGGGGGGGGGGGGGGGGGGGGCGCACCAGGCTGGATACCATCCAAACAGCTGTAGGGGAGGGCTGCTGTCGGGACTGGCTCCCGAGTGCTTGAATCCGTTTGTGGTGGAACTGCAGCATCTGCTCGAAAACAACCCACAAAGCCTCTCACAGCCTAATTGTCCCCGGAATGACCGTCCCCCTCTTACCGTTCAGCATCTCGGAGACCATGCCTTCCTGCCCTCGTCTCTCCCAAACGGAGCTTTGAAGGGTGGAGCTATTTCGACCCATGTGACAAAAAACGGCAGGCTCGCGGATGGGGCCAAATAAGCAGAACGCAATGACTATCAGGTCGGTGGCACCATACTGCGCGTCGACCACATACGTACCTCCAGCGCGGTGCTCAGTGCCTCGGATACCATGCCTTGTGCGCCGTATATTTGGAACAAAATCTGGCAGCACGTCATGTTGAAGCCGTGGTGCACGGCGACGCGCATGGCTCGCTCGGCGTCGTGTAGCTTCTTCAGCCGGACGCACATTAGGCCACGCCGCATCCAGTCCACCTGCACCAAAGAGAAACGGTGTCACATGCCGCTTGTGACGATGACGGATGTACACCAAGCCAATCATCCGGCTGTCCTGCCGGCTCAGGGGTGACGGGGCGGCATCCTGCCGGGCTGCACAAACTGGTAAAAGGACGGGCACAGCGATGTCGGTGACGTCATCATCGTCCTCGCTGCCAGAGCTGCGCCACTCCTCCCCCTCTGCTCCTTGTCCCAGGGCGTCGCCAGCTTGGCCCGGCCGACCCGCTCGCCTGGTCACCAGCCGTTGTGATGTCAGACGGAGCCAGCTGAGGGGCGGTGGTCAAGACTGCGGCCCGATCCGCGGCCGCCCGCGCTCACCTCAGGCGCCGATCAAGCAGCATCCAGCTCGTATACTCGGCGAGATCTTTGTACACCGCCGTGATGAGCTCATCCACCCACCTGCAGGACAGCAGTCACCGCAGGTATGAGGACATTCCCAACGTAGCCGTACCATTTCCATTGGGCTCGCGGGTTCCCAAAACAATCAACTGTGAAGCTACATCGCGTCGAAATGTCAATTGTGTTTTTTTGTGGCGTGTTCTGACATTTTCCTCATTTAGTCCTCCCACTATTTGTTTGTTTGAAAGCAATCCTGATGCGCGAACGGAAAATGTGTCTGCGCTACCCACACGCGCAGTCCAGCGACCGCGCCCCAGTACGTGGTTGTCGGCTCGCTGTCTCGTCAGCGCGTGAAAAACAGCGGGATGCTTGCGGGAGGAGGTACGCAGGCGGGGGCCCACGGGACACAGTGACGCTGGTGCGAGAGGAGCTTCTCCAGGTCGCCATTGATCATCCAGGTGCGGTCCGCCTGCAGCGCCAAGCTCCGCTTGTCCTGCGTATTGAGGGACCGTATCCGCGCGTGGCATGGCGGCAGGGCTCAGTTGCACGGAGACTGGAATTCGGAGGACGGAGGGGGCTGCCTGTGGCGCGACAGGAGCCTCTGTTCTCTTACGCATGTGCCATTCGGCAGGGGGGAGAGGGGGAGGGGGAGGGGGTACCTCCTCCTCATCCTGGGAGTAGGACCCCGAGCTATCGTCGTCGCTGTCGACGTCGGAAGACTCGCTCGATGAGACGGCACTGGAGGACACGCTCAAGGCGGATCTGGGCCTTGGCGGTGCCCGGACCCTACAATAAAGGAGCGACGGCGCGCCACTCAGACACGTACATGAGCATGGCCATGAGGGGGACTTATGCACAGTCAGCTCATGCGGCTCATGCGGCGGAGGGGTGGCAGCGGGAGCGTCAGCAGAGAGGCAACTCAAAGAGCATATCGGCACACACACACACACACCAACACACACACACACACACACACACACACACACACACACACACACACAACACACACACGCACACATACACGCGCAGACACACACACACACACACACACACACTTGGTGCGCATGTGCTCTGCAGGGGTGGGGGGTGAAGATTGCACCGCTGCGGGGGCTCGGCATCAGATGGCGCCAGCTCCTGCAGCCCGGCGGCGCCCTCCGCCGCCGAGTCGCCATACACCGTAGACCAAAGCATCGGATTCACGCCCGTTGGCTGCGCGGCATGCCGGTCACATGTCAGCAGCGCTACGCGCCAACCCCGCCAGGTACTCCGGCATTGCCGGCTTTCTGGGGCTCACCTTCTTGGAGCGCGGCGCCGGCCGCAGCGGGGAGATGGCTGACGCATCAGCAATCGGCGGCGCCCTGCAATGAACCCGTAGGCGGGTGCAACCGGGGGGGGGGGGGGGGGGGGGGGGGGTGAAGCTGACAACAGAAGGCCCATGCAGAGCAGGGAAGGGGCTCCACCCTTCGGGCGCCGCCAGACGCGAGATGCAATGACGTCCAGAGGGGGGA
Organism: Tetraselmis striata; assembly: GCA_006384855.1. Lineage (NCBI taxonomy): Eukaryota > Viridiplantae > Chlorophyta > Chlorodendrophyceae > Chlorodendrales > Chlorodendraceae > Tetraselmis > Tetraselmis striata. The sequence continues at coordinate 60,327 of VCJN01000126.1, read as the reverse complement.
GGGGTGGGGGGGGGCGCCATGGCTGCACGCTATGCAGCTGGGATGCAGCACACATTGGGTAGTCGGCTGAGCCCACCGCGACATCCACCAGAGCGACAGTTTGTACGCAGGGATGCAGGAAGCGCCCAATAAATACCCGGGACATGAGACTTCTCGGAGTGCCTAGCAGCGCCCTACTAACGTCAAGATATCACCGAATGCGTGTTTTCCTGTTCTGGGTTGGCGAAAGGCAAGCACGGCCTCATACATGTGTCCTTGGAGGTGCGCCAGCAGCCGCACAAACAGATGCTCGGGCCGGCGGAATCATGTGAGCACCGCATCAGCCCTCAGCGGATTGTCCTTTGCTAGCGAAGTCTGCGATATAACGTCGCCTGCGTGATGCCAAGTCGGAACTTTCCGAATAAGAAAGCGCCCCGTCTGCCAGTGGTCATAGACAACATCATGGCGGATATGCACCGCCTGTACCTAGAAGTGTAGATCGCGGGCTCTGTATTTCAGCTTCAAGTGGAGCTCTGACCTGTCATGTGATCTAGAAATGTCTTGTGGTATGACTATTGACGTCCGATCGCACGGAGATATGCAGCCTCATCCGTGTACTCGTAAAGTATTCACAAATCAACCCGTGGCAGTCTTCGCATGATATCGTTCATATCGACTCTGCATCCGTAATGTGGCAATGGATCTATTACTAATCGTACTCGTGCCCCTTTTAAGTAAAAGGGTATATAGCGTCGAATTAAACAAAGACCCCCCCCCCCCCCCCCCCCCTAGTTTCCTATGTACAGGCTCTATACGATCAGGGGCTTTCACATTGCGGGTCCTGTGTTGGCACCTGGAGACGTCGGAGCTCGGGCGCTATAACAACACCACACCTTCCCGCGATTGACGTAAAAGCTGGCGCATTCATGGACGGATATGCCTGCCCCTGCCAACCACCTGGGTGAAGCAGGCCCTGGTCGCATTCGACCTCTCCACATGCGAGCGAGTTTGCCTTTCTGCTGGGTCCATCACCACGTGAGAGGCGACAACTAGGTAACCTCAATGGAAACCGGGTGGCGCCCCTGACATTCCCTGTCCATCTAGTCTTTATGTACGGCAGCAACACGTCGTTTTTACTCCTCTAACAGCCACTGTAAGTAGGAACACAAGCTATAACATGTCATTTGAAGGTAGTATAACGTCTCCCTCAGGTTTTTTCTCTCCGCATCGAGGCACACCGAGAGGCGCCCATCTGTCGCTAACACGGTGAGACCGATGGGCACTCAGCGCCGCGAGTCACCTGAGGCCCGGGGAGCCGCTGGGCGGCGGCGCTGCCGCGGGTCGAAGCGCAGCGGGCACCGGAGTCCGCTGCCCTGTGGTGTCGACAGTGGCCTCTCCATGCCCGCGCCCCTGGCCGTCCTCGCCCTCGTCCTCGTCTTGACCCTCGTCCTCGTCCTCACCGCTGTTCTCCTCGCCTGCTGTGCCCTCCTCCTGGCTGGAGTCCTCTGCAACACGACAGATCACCAGCGCCCATCCATGTTGAGACCGGGCCTATTAACCCCCCCCCCCCCCCCCCCCCCCCCCCACCCCCTTCTCCCCCTTTCAACAAAGACAGACATGAAAAACACCTCCGGTTAAGCAGTGGCGCTGTGCCCCGTTGGCAGGCCAACGCGCACCCGAAGAGCCGAACTGGTTGCCCATGAGAAACGCCTGCCTGCGCTCCTCCAGAAACGCGTCCCATCCCACCTGCGAGCACGCGCAGCCGCGCTGCCGTCAGCGCCTCCGCGTGCAGTCCGCAAGAGCGCCGCCTCTTACGGGATTCGCTGGGCGTGGTCAGCCAGTGCGTACCGCGTCCACGACGTCCACCAGCACGCTGTACACCGCAGCGTACACGGCGGAGGCGGCGCGGTGCTGGGAGATGTCGAGATGCAGGCCAGAGCCCTGCGGCCAGCACAGAGGCACAGCCGCGCGCAGGGTAAGAGGACCCCCCCCCCCCCCCCCCACCCCCACCCCTCTCGCCGGGTTCCCCCAACGCACACATACCTACACCTTGCCCCTCCTTTGGGGGCCCTGCGCAAGCAGCATACCAGATGGGGGTCCTCTGGCAGCATGACGGCGCCCGGGAGGTCCATCAGGTCATCATTGCCATCGGCCGCGGCCTCCTCCTGCACCACCATTAACTCCTCGAGCTGCGGGGGGCGCCACACCGGCACCGTCAGCCCCAGGCCATGAATGCGCCTCATCGGCTGCAGCCTTCCGCGGCTGCTGGGCCCCAGACGAGGGAGCTAACACGCCCATGCAAGCGCGGCTCACGTGTGGGTCGTACTGCTTCTCCCGGGGCACGGTGACGTCGTACGCTGGGGGCGGCAGCACGCCGAGGATATCCTGCATGTGGGGCGACCCAGCTCAGCTCATGTGGGTGCGACATGCGGCACGGCACCTTCTTGTCACGGAAGGGTGGGGGGTGGGGGGAACCTTGCTGTCTGGGAAGGGTGGGGGCGTGGGGGTGAGGTTGACTGCCACGAGGGAGAGCGTGTAGGCATTGCCGGCGGTGTACGTGTTGGCGAGTAGCAGCCATGCGCATCGCGCCGACTCGTCCAGCTGCGGGAGAGCATACGCAGAGAGGCGTCAGCCCCCCCCCCCCCCACACCCCAAACACACACACCTTGGACAAGCACGCCACGGCACTGAGCTCTGGTACTAGAAGGAGGAAGAGGGGACGCGCTCATGATGTTGACGATGGCAAGAACGATGATGACCAGAAGAGCCGTACGCATGCCCGGCCGGCATATCGCATTGGGAAACTACTGTATGCAATCGTACAAATAGAGTAATGGGCATGCGATGGAAGAGATGGCTGGTGCTACTACCTTGGGAAATATTTAATTAATCCTAACTTTGGGAGGCAAATGACCCGCTTGCACCTTAGGCCGAAGCTGAGATCAAAAGTCCCCCGGATTCCTTTCTCACAGGGCGGGTGGTGAATATAAATGATTATCAAAGAGTATAGTGTGTTTAGCTGCTCCCACGTACTCTGCACCCATTCGTGTTTTAGGGTTAATGTACCAGTCCACTATGCACTTCTGTTTATTCGTTATTCGTTCGTATTTTTCCGTTTAGCAGTCGTTTCATTGGTAGGCTTTCTTAACAACTTCCCTACTTTTGAGAAAAAAAGAAAAAAACCATGGAATGCGTGATTGAGCATTATTTATTGAGGCATTCAGTGGACTCTTGTCACCAGCTTTGACCAGGTTGAACTTTGGTGACAAGTAAAGTACAACTGTGACCTCTACTTGGATGACTAGTAAGCGATAATGCCACGAAAAGAATAAAGTACCCCCTGACCAGGGCCGGAACCCTGGGTGTCCAGATCGCGCCCTAGGCCCGTGCAATCCTCCACAGGCGCCATCCACGTGCCATCGCAGGTTTAGCCTACCCAATTTGACCATCGTCTCCTCGGAACAGCAGCACAAGTCTTAAACCGCAGATGTCAACGCACATGCCGCAGGGCACGGCCTGGCGCACCTTGAGCGCCGCTCGCGCCAGCTCCAGCGCACGGGCGTACTTTCCTCCCTGCAAGCCCCGCCATGAGCAGGCAGGTTGCGGGGTCGGTGGGCCTAGCTGGCTGAGTGTGGTTGGGTGTGGTCAGGGGTGGGCCGTCGGCGATGAGGGCGCGGTGGAGGGCGAGGGTGGAGCACCTCGAGCAGCCGCTGGCCCAGCGCCACCTTCAGTGCCACGCTTTCGGGACACTGCTGCACCGCGCCCTGCAGCCAGCGCACACCAGAGGGGCCAGAGGGGCCGGCGCTGCCGTTAGAGGATGGCGGGCAAGGGGTGTGCGTATGCGTGTGTCGGCGGGCGTGGCTATCCAGGCGGCTATGTGGCACCCTTGCTTCACAGCTTAGGACAGCACCGCTGGCCCGCCGCAGAAGGGATGGACACTCCCGCTACTGGACATGCCTCATGCCCCCCCCCCTCCCCAATGGAGGATGCAATGCCTCCCATGCCAATCGGCCTGGCAGCCAGCCGATGTGGGCGGTGGTCATGTCGGCGATGTGGGTGTGCGCGTAATATCGTGCGCGGATATCTCACCTCCAGGGTCCGGATGGCTTCGCTGAAGAGGTCCAGCTCGTGCTCCGCGAGCGCAGCGTACATGGCCGCCTCGGTGTGCCACTCCACAAGGCTGGAGAAGAAGTCGCACGCCTGAGCATGCGCGGCACCCGCTCAGGAAACCGTAACCGCAGTGCGTCCGCGCAGCTGCCGGCAGCGCATGGCAGCGCCAGGCAGCTCTTCCCCCCGGGCAGCCAGCCAGCCAGCTTGGTGGGGCAGCAAGCAGCGCGCGGCACCCCACCTGCTCAAGCCGCTGCCGCCGCCGGAAGTGGTGGTACACCGCCGCGCTGAGCACGTCCCAGTCCTCCGCGTGCACCCCGCGCCCGGGGTCGCTGTGCAGCTGGTCGATCTGCGCGCGCATCTCGTCTGCAGGCGCACCGCCCCTGTTTTCAGTTGCAGCCGGCAATTGCCGCACTCTATGCAATGCGCGGTTGTTTCTGCTCCCTGAGAGGGGGGATTAGGGGGGGAGGGGGGGGGGGGGGGGGCTCCAGGCGCACCATTGCGGTAGATGGCCTCCACGCACTCCAGCAGCTGCTCCTCTACGCCCAGCGAGGGCACCGCGTCCATCCGCTTGAAGCTGCCCAGCGCAGCCAGCGTCTGCAGGTCTACCAGCTCGGAGCGCAGGAACGCAGACACCCATGCGCCCACCCACACCTGCTGGGTGGCTGGCAGCCTGGCAGCATGGGGCGGGCGGGGAAAGGCAGGGGCAGAACTTCACCCTCAGAGCAGCACAGGCAGGTGCTTTGGCGCAGCGCTACAAATTGTGCACGCTGTAAAGCAGGTGTGGTGTTAAGGGAGGGGGTGGAGGTGGAAACAGGGGGGAGGGTGGGCTCTGGTGCGCGCACGCCTCGCCTCACAGGGGGCAGAGGAGGGGCAGCGGGGTTTGCTTACACGGCACCACTGGCGTCGATCGCCAATGCGCTTACGCCGCCAGGCACGGCCAGCGTGCAGCAGAGGTCCACCTTGGAGAATGCATCATAGCAGCGGTACTCGCCCGCAACCACTTTGTAAGTCTGGAGGATTGGGCAGTGTGGGGTTGGGGACCTCAGCGCGAGCTCTGTAGCGAGCAACCAGGGGGACTCCGGACTAGAGGCAGTTGCCAGACCGATGCCCTACGATGTGGCCGCTGACAGTTCCCGTAACACTAGGAGTCGCGAGTGCCCAGCACATCCAATGCCTTGCCAGTGCACGCCGCCTGTTTGGCGGCAGGCATGTGTCACCCAGTTGACAGATAGTGTCTATGCTATTCCGACACCCGCAATGCCAGTGTGGTGGGCCATCAACCGCTACATGCCCATCCCTGCCTGTGGTATCCTCCCATCACTCCATTTGCTGTACTCCGGGGGTGGCCCCTTCCTACCCCAGGGCGGAGGTAGGGCGGCGCCTCGACGGGGGAAGGGGGCGAGGGGGGGCGGGGAGAGGGGGCGCGCCTGAGAGTAGCCCCCCCACAGCCCCGCCAGCAGCCCGGGCTTCTCCACCGCCTCACAGAGCTCCGCAAAGTAGGCCGCCACGCTCGCCGCGGACGACACCTCCTGGCCCAGCAGCCAGTGGTAGAAGCCCGCAGGCGGCGCGCCAGGTGCGGTCTTGCGCAGCCACAGCAAGTCAGGCGGGCCCACCCCGGGCGCGTGCCCCAGCACCGCGAGGCTCTTGTTGCGCGCGCCCAAAGCCTCGCCCTCGGTCTGCTCCACCGCCTCCGCAGTTGCGCGCAGCGCCCAAGACATCCTGCCGATGCTACCGCCCAGGCAGGGCGCTCGACGTGCAGGCGAGACGGCGGTGGCTGAGGGAAAGAGTTGAGCTGAGGGGCGCCACGTCTCCTGCACGCGACTACGACAGAGCTCTTAGCACCTGCTGGTAGAAGGCATGTGTGGCGGTGGGGGGGGGGGGGCGGGGGGGGGGGGGGGGGGGGGCTGATCGATACAGCCGACTAAGAAACCATAGTACTGAGTAGCTGCAGCGTTGCCCACGGCTTAACTAAATGCGATTCGGAACAGTGTCTAAGACCGGGCTGGCGTGCGGGCTGGCGGAGTTTCTGCTGAGCTTCTGAGCCGCTGCTGGCATACAAGCCTGATGGAGCGTCGCCTACCCAGGGCTTTCCGTAACTGGATTGCTGCCTAAACGGCCGTCGTAGAGACGCTGCAAGGGTTTCACTGGTGCCAGTCCTGTCCCGGGGGCGAAAAAAAAAGCCTGATGGCTGATTGGGGGCCGCCATATCATATATCATACTGTATGATCTAAACTAGTTTATGGGGTTTCCATCCTTGACCTAACCGCTTTTCAGCTACAAGTGCTGCGCAGTGGTACGGGAACTAGTAACTGTTGTTGCGCCCTTGTTGGGTGCAGCACGAGTAGACATAAAAGCAGCCAGAACAGCTGAGCCTGCCATCTTCCAGTTTTCGCTGCGTTCCACGCAGCGATGTAAAAACTGTCTCGTAACCCGTTGCGAGCAAGGTCACCCCAGGTTGTTCAAGACCACACCCGGCTCGCCATCCGAGTGTGATATTCTCGTCCGTACGTCCGTGCGTTACTATGTCAGATGGAGAAGAACCCGTCGTTGAGCCGACGCTCAAGTCGTTGCAAGCAGATGTGCGTGCATTGGCTACAGCTGTGGCACAATTGACGGCTCGTGATCGCGTTGTTGATGGAGAAGGGGCACATGGCTCCGGCTCAGGGCAGCGCTTCGCGAGACAGCCGACAGGCAGCGGGGGAGCCGCAGAGCGCCCCGACTTGCTAGAGCTAGCCCAGAGCGGCCGTGTCGGAGCAAAATCCGTGAGTGCCGAGGATGATTACCTCGCGGTGCCAGAGCTACTGCAGAGAGCAGAGTCTGGTTACGAGGCCGTTCGACCGGTCAGCCGAGTGCCTGGACTTTTCCCTTTGAGCACCGACCTAACGAACGAGTACCTCAAGCAGGATGACCGGCGTCTACCGGCCCAGGAGGAGTACTTGTGGATGTCGTGTTTCGGGGCCCACATGGCCGCCCTTTTCGTGGCGCTCGACGAGCTGCTACCTTACGTCCCCGCCACCAACCAGGACTTCACCCCCTACCTCGCGAGAGCTCGGAATCACGCCGAGGCCATCGACAAGGCGTTTCGTTTTCGTCTAGCCTACCTGCGGAGGCTGAATGAGATCAAGCGTGTGCACGGTGACCAAGGTGTTCTGGATGTGCTGCGGGCTCAACATTTTCAGCCCGCTTCGGAGCATTTGGGTTCTGCGATTTTTGGGGACCTCATGAGGGACTACGAGCGTCGTGTCTTCGAGGCGACCGTTGCCAGCAGCGCCAAGGCGACCGCTACTTCTCGAGTAGCGGCTGCAGCTGCAGGTCGCGGGCGTGGGCGAGGACGTGGCGGCGGACGTGGACGCGGCCGCGAAGGTGAGCACGAGTGACGGCGTGGGGCGCCGCTCGTCGGAGCTGCAGGCGCCTTGCGAGGCCACCTTTCGGTGACCGCCGCAAGACGCACCCTTGCAGCTCAACGGCGGGATGAGCGCCCTGTGTCAGGACCTGACCCCCCCACCTTACAGACTTCATTTAGACCTTCCTCGGTGCGGCGCTTCTTGCAGCTACAGCCGAGTGCGGCTCAACCATCCGCACACCTGCACACGGCGGCTCAACCATCCGCCTTTCTTAGAACCCCATCTCTGCGTTCGTCGGTTGTTACACTACGTGTTACAACCGGTTCGCAACGACCAAGTTTCGCGCGTGTACGTTACGCACGCACGGGACAGGCGCTACGAGCGCGAAGGGCGCGCGGGGCGGCCCTCTTACCTGAACCTAGCCCCGCAAACCCGTACTAGAGCTACTGCAAACCCGTCCAGCAACTACCGGCCAACCGCCGGGAACCTAACCGCTGCTGCCGAGTACTTTGCGAACAGTAGCCGTACCGGTGGAACTCTGTCAGTAAAACGACGCACTTACGTAATCGACGAGCCCGCAGCTATCGCTCCATGGGCTGCGTCACTGCGATCTCGGCTGCAGGACGCGTTCGGCTCAGACGAGCTGGGCCAGCGGACGCTGGACCTGCTCTCCAGCTCCCTCAGCGCGCAGACCCTCAAGAGCTACGCCGGCAGACTGTCTCAGTTCGCTGAGTTCTGCCACGACTCCGAGAACATCAGCCCGCTGGAAGCGACTACTGCTACTGTTGTTCGGTACGTTGCCTGGATCGGGGAACGAGGGCACATCGCAGCTAAGTCGCTGCAGCCCTACCTGTCTGCCATCAACACCTTCTTCGAGCTGCACAACCTCGTCCCGATCGCCAAGGACAGCCTACACCTCACTTCGGCAAGGCGTGGGTTAATGTTGCGGCAGCGCCGACTGGACGCTGCCCCTTTGCGTGTCCCTCTGCCCGCGGATGTAGCTTACCGCTTCGTCTCAAAGGCCGAGCTAATTGTGTCTGCTCCTTACCCAGAGTCCCACCTCGACTACCGAGCCCTCTTGGCCTCGGTTGTCAACTTCCTGTTCTTTGCCAGAGGCCTTACTGGCGTCTCCTGTCGAGCGCAAGATGTGCATGTCGACACCTACAACATCACCTTGCGGATCTACCGCGAGAAGGGTCGAGCTGGCCGTCGGGGACCCGACGACCTGCGCGTACTTCTCCTTCCAGTGTCCGAGCACCCTCGAGTGGCACGACTCTTGCGCTACTTCATCGACAACGTCCAGTCTGTCCCCCTGGTTACTGTTGGCTTGGCTGCCTCCAACTTCTGGGCTGTCAATGTGGCTGAGCAGTCAAAACCTTGGACTGCGGCTACGATGTCAGACTGGTTGTCTACAGCGGTCAACCTAGTCAACGCTGCCCCTCCTGCTGGCACTTCCTGGACTTCACACAGTCTACGCAAGGGCGCAGCCTCTGCAGCGAACGCCATCGGAGCACCACTGTCCCACATCCGCTACCAAGGCGGTTGGGCCACTAACTCCGATGTCGTTCTGGACTACATCGACCCCAACGTTCTTCCTTCTCCTGGCGCGTGGTTCTTCTTTGGACACATCGCCCCCCTCCGCCACTTCCAAGTCCAACGGGACTCCGCAGCGGTGGCCTTCCCAGTGCCTCCTTCATGACTTGGCGCTACCCCTTCTCCGTCAATCCACCGCTCTCTACGTTCGCTCAAGACTGGCAAAACCAGACTCAACTTTGAAATGATCTAAACTAGTTTATGGGGTTTCCATCCTTGACCTAACCGCTTTTCAGCTACAAGTGCTGCGCAGTGGTACGGGAACTAGTAACTGTTGTTGCGCCCTTGTTGGGTGCAGCACGAGTAGACATAAAAGCAGCCAGAACAGCTGAGCCTGCCATCTTCCAGTTTTCGCTGCGTTCCACGCAGCGCCCCCCCTGACTCCGTTTTCCCTCCACGCTTTTCGCTAAACCTTCCTGCCAATTTCGGCTCTTGACCGTGTAAAACAGCCTACGCGACCTTTTTGGCAAAACCAGACTCAACTTTGAAACAGGTAATCCTTACGCGGTCCCTGCCAGGGCTGTGCCGCCCAACCGTGTTCGGTTCGGGGCAGTTCGGGGGTTCGGGCCCAAAACTGGTGGTCAACTACTGGTGTGAATTGCAAAAAAAGCAGTAACAAATCCAGCGCCTACTGCGCGCTAATAGTACTAAAAATCAACACAGCAAGCCGCCTAAAAGCGGCCCGCATCCCGCATGAGGCGGGATGGATGAGTGATGCGCACACGGTTCAGAGTCCGGGCCACGCGTGCACGTGTGTGTGGGTGATCCTCGGACGTGCTGTGCAGCTTCACCAACGGGATGGCTGACGAATATGCGCCGTCTGATGAGCAGCGAGCGCGCTCTCGAGCGGCCACCAAGCTCTGGACCCCGAGGAAATCTCTTGCGAGCAAGGCCTCCTGGAGAGCCCGGGTGATGCACCGAGTGCCCCGCGACGAGAGGGCACCCCGATCCGCAGCCAAGCATGCGATACCGCGCACTGTGCGGCGCACCCCCTTGCTCACCTCACCCACTGTGCCGAAGACCATGCCCGTGTACTCCGACATATCCAGGATGTCTCGAAGAGGACCCTTCTGTCCGGGCTCCGTGTTGTGCCACGCCGCATCCCGCGCTGCCAACCCCCGTTGTATGTCGCCCAACAGGGAGCGCTCAAACCGATCCACAGCCGTGCATGGCCCGGGGCACTGCAGTGTACTTGATCCAGTACCGCATAGTCTTGAACTCCAGCAGCGTGGACTTCAAGCTCCGGGGATCGTAGCTCCCGGTCACGACGTTGAACGCCGGAAGGGAGAGCTCTGCGTCCGGCACTAGGTCCTTGAGTTCATCCCTGGGTACGGTGTTGCCTAGAGGCACTGCTTGCTGGAACAAGTCATCCACCTCCCGCCGTACAGCGATACCTAGGTCGTGAACACAATGATCGCGGAAGGCATCTGCGATAGCGTCGTGTTGTACACGCCAGTGAGCGTCTCCATGCGCTGGGAGATTCATGAGCGCGTCGCTGTATAGGTCAACAGTGACGGGGTTGTGCTCTGTCGAGGGCAAAATGATATGGCTCCCAGCCACCGGGGCCAAGCACGGGCTTGGCAGAAAGAAGTACCCGGCAGCGACCTTCCGCAGCTCATGCGGAGTCATGACCGTCCGCGCGGTGGGGATGTCCACTGTCCACGTGCCTGACACCGCGTCGAGCTGGTTGAACAAGATCCGTTCCCTACATGTGACAGGGAGAGCGCACACCTCATTTCGAAGCCGAGAGTTGGTAGCCGGGTCTAGAAATGCCGCCAGCTCCTTTGCAAGCCGGACGCAGCCTCCACTTCTCGCTCCATCACGCGCGCATCTGCGTCGCCAAGATGGCCAGCAGTAGCCGCTTGGAGGCGGCCCCACGCCTCGCGCATCTCTGCGGCGTAGCTGTCCGACCCATGAGCATCGTTGAGGAAGTGGTCATACCGGCGGGCAGAAGAAGTTGCGTTGAAGCTGCCTCGGCCAAGTACGGACCCGAGCTGTGGGTCAAAGAAACCAGGGGTGGGGGTGTTGGTGCCGGAGTTCCTAGTTAGGAACCTTGGGAGGATGGCATTCATGCAGCCGATAAAGGCGGCATCACGAACGGTAGCCATGTAGCGGATGCCGGCTCCCTTCAACCGAGTGGGGAGGTGAAGCCTCCTGCGCGCCCTGGCCACTGCATCCTCGCTCAAGGTAGCCACCTCCGCTGCCATGGGATCGGGGTCGTGCAAAAGCTCCGCCAGGAAATCGGTGACCACCGGATTGGTGTCGGTGCCGTACGTGGAGGGATCAAAAGAAACCCCTAGCACTCGCTCGACCGCCGCGGGGACGGTGGCATCCACCGCCTCTGCAAAGGCCTCCACCTCGGACGGAAGACAATTGCGGAGCCAATACCCCGCCTTGTGTTGCATGCAATGCTTGAGCAGGGCCCATGCGTGGTGATGCATGGCGTGGATGTACCGACGGCTGGGCTTGGCAGATAGGAGCTTGCTCAGGCTAGCGGCCACCTCCTCTCGTAGCTCCTCCGCATTGCCGCGCATGTACGCCTGCACATACTCTGGCGATCCGAGCGGCACGTTGAGGACCGCGATGCCGTGATGGCCATCTAGCTCGGGCCACTCGATGTCGGCCGGAGCCTCACGCCGCGCGGCCTCCATGTCTGCGATATACACCTGCATCTTGTCGAAGCGCACCTCAAGCCCCACGGACGCCTTGATGGACGTGCGGAAGGTGTGAAGAGCCGGCCAAACGTGCTCCGGAAGGCCCACCAGAAACCCATCGTCGGCGTTGATTGAAGCGCGCCGTCCCGTCAGTGACCTCCACAGTGCTGTCACACTGTTGCACCTCCGGGTGAATCGCGACGCAAAAGGAAGTCGTGGCCAACGGTGCGCCTGCTGCACGCCGTCCTCCGACCGCAGAGGGGCGGACCGGTCGTCCACGACCAGATACGAATCCGTGGAGAGGGAGGCTAGGAGCGCAGGGATGACAGGGTGTAGTGGAGAGCAATCGATGTGGCGTTGGATGATGGTGCGGCGCCATACCTCGTTGTATGCGTTGCGAAGGTCGGTGTGAACGATGACGGCACGTGGGCCAAGATTCTCGGCGATGAGCCGGACGCCGTGGATGAGCATAGAGTCGCCCGCGGGAATGCCAACGCCAGCCTGAGATTGAGCAAGCACCGACACGTATGCCTCCTTCATGTTGTCCACCACTGCCCGCTCCGCTGCGCGCCGCTCCGCCTCCCCGACTGCCACATGCCGCACGTCCGGGGCCCTCCCCTCGCCTAGCTTCTTGACAGGTGCCACGAGCCTAGCAGAGGCGAAGAGCCGGTTGAACCACCCGGGCAGGCGACCTTGGAGGTACATGGAGGCAACCTCCGACATGGCGCGGACCGCCGCAGGCCCGGACGCCGGGGCGTATTCGCCCACCAAGCAGCGGAGATACTCGTTGTGCATGCCTGAGGGCCCCGCCGCCACGTGCTGCTTCAGTTGGTGGTACGGCACTCGCATGTCCACCGTCAGGGCGGCCTCGTCGACCGGAATGTCATACGCGGCGTCTGGGATCGGGTGGCTTCGGGACGGGCGCTTGTCGCGCAGCTGGGCGAGGATAGCAAGATCGGATAGGTCGCCCATACCCTTAGAAGATAGTCGGCCCGCCGCTTGGGAGAGCTCTCCGTCCTCCACCAACGCCACAACAGTGTCCGCGGTGCCAACGAGCAGCGCCGCAAAGAGATCGGCGTCCGTTCGACGCTGGCGAGCATGTCCGGCTTAGAACGCCTCAGTGCGCGCGTCGTCCCATGAGCGCACGAGTTCGGGCATGCGCCTCTCCGCGAAAGCGTGGAAGCGCCACGCCAAGGCTTGTTGCCGCCGCCGCCCGCCTCGGCTCGGGACCCTAAGCAACAATTGCGGCAGCAGGTACTTCCACTTCAACGCCCTATCCAACACCACGGGGTCATCGGCCTCCACCGCCGCCACCACCCGCTCATGCACGCAACGTTGTGCCTCGTCCGCCCACGCTTCTTGAAAGTGAATAGGCACCGCCGTCTCCATGTACATCTCCGCCGGCATGTGCACCATGTCCACGTCGGAGAGGTGGTCCACCGCACCCCACCCCACCCCGTCGCCGGCTGGAGATGGGCGAGTAGGGGGGGGGGGGGGGGGGGATACCGAGCCCGTGAGGCCTTGCTACCAGGGTGGCAGGCCGGTGCACCCACCTCTGGCGGCGCGAAAGCAGCAACCGGGGGCGCTGCGACGCCCCGGAACGCATCGACGGACGGCAATGCGGGCGACGGCAGCACTGACGATTGTCCCGCTCCACCGGCGTGGCGCGCCCCCCGACGGCGGTGCTGCTCGGCCAGCACGGCGCGCGCCTTGGCTAGCCACGCGGCGGCGACCTCAGCGAAAGCCACCACGTCGGCCGGGTGGTGCCTGGCGCGGGCGAGTTGGAGCGACATGGCTGCGGCGTCAATCCTTGCGCCCACGCGGCGCCCGCGGCGACGCCACCGACTGAAAGCACGTCAGCAATTCAAGCCACCGCCGGCGCTACGCCCCGCCGCGCCGGCCCGCTGTCGTGTAGCCTGGAATGCAGGCGGGCGAGAGCATCGAGGCCGGTGAGCGCCAGGCCGCGGTTGCCACCGCGCGGCCGCGGCTGGGGCCGCTCGGAGACTTCCTGGTCTGTCGGAACGCCGTCGTGATCGCGTTGCGACGCGCCGGGCCCCGAAATACTGCTGGAAGTACTGCGTCGAGGCCACGACGCAGGCGAGGCAGCGCGCGCGCCGGTCGTACCTGCCGCGCCCGTCGCGGACTCGGGACTCGACGACCGGCTCACCGCCTGACCGTACGTGGGAGCCGGCGGGGCGGCAGCCGCGGGCGGGCTCGGCCTTGGCTGGGTGGCGTCGGGTGCACTGCCGCTGGTGTGAATTACAAAAAGGGCAGTTCCCCACTGCCGCCGGTACTGGTATCCCCTCGAGTTCGGTTGGGTCCGTCCCCTACCATCCTTACTACTGGTACCCCGGTACTACTGGTAGATATTCGGCAAGGTTTTTTATTGCCTCTGCTGGTACAGGTAAGGTAGATAAATATTCGACAGGATGACGAAACAAAACGTTGTATTGGTACACTTATACCATATATATATGCTATATGTACATATATTTACATATATCCCACAATGTAGTGAGTCTGTGCGTGCGTGCGTGCGTGCGTGCGTTCGTGAGTCTGTCGCCACTTCCGGAACGGCATCCCATATATTATTATATGGATCCACAATGTTATAGATTCCGTCATGATTCCGAGCATGTCAAAATAACCGTCGCGCTTACCTGCTGACTACCGGTACCGTACGGGTACCGGTCGGCCGCCGGTCGGGCCGGTCGTCACTGTTTGTCAGGTCTACGGGGCGGGCATGGCGCGAAGCGCCGAGCCCGCCGCGTGGACCGGACCCTGACCCCGTCGTTCGTCCGTCGCCGGTCGCCGGAGGACCGCCGCCTCTCTGCCTCGACGCCCATCCGTCGACGGACGCTAGGCCCCGCCCGGCGGGTCGGCGGGTCGGCGGACGCGGGGCTGTACAACGTAGTAGTGACTACCAAGATTGATGTGTTCATTTAACATATGCGCACTACAAACAGATCTAAAAGCAACCATGAAAGGTTGCCAGCAAAAGAGAGACATTAGCCTGAAACCAAGGTCGAGCAGAAGGCCGGGGAGCCAAGAACCAAGGAAGAGCGAAGGGAACCACGAAATAAGTCGCCAAGCTGCCAGGAACCAAAGGGTCAAGGGAAGCACTGAAGCAAAGGAACGACCGACCACGATTGATCCTTGCGGCTCTGGATTCCACACTCATGCAACGGGTCTACTTGTGTACATGTATCTCGATATATATATATATATATATATATATATATATACATGTACATGTAGTGTGTGTATACCGAGCGGGGCCCGTACGAGGGCCGAATCGGCAAACCACCGCGAGCGAGGATCAAACCCCTTGATAAATTTATTACCAATTGGGTTTCCTTTTCCGCATGAAAACTGCCGTACAAACGAGCACGGTCAACTCCAGCACCACGCTACGAGTCGACCGCAATCGAGGTAGCATTCGTATAAAAGCTAGCGGGCTACATAATGTCCCCATGTTCCATCTTCGCGCCCCGCCTACCATGTGGCGGGCCGCGTCGATGCTCACGGGTTCGTCCCGCCCGTGCTGCAAGACGCTGTGGCTTTCCCGCACGCCCGAACCGCGTGTGAAGACCCGCCGTCCTCCTACCGCTGAGGCACCGTCTTCTTGCTGGGTGCCACTAGCGAACACTCACTTATTGTGCCGGTATGTTGACAGCTGGCGACGTAGAATCGCACCTTCGAAAGGCGAGCGCGAAAACACAGCGCCCCTCGTCTCAACAAGCTGACATTCCAACCGCGCCTGCTGCACGGGTTGGTGGTACTTGTGGCCCCTCTGCGTGGCCTCACAATTGGACCCTCCATCTTGGAGCCGACTGCTCGGCGCCTTAGCCTAGCTGGCCGATTCAAACATCTACCTCGGGAATGGCAACGATTCCGTGTCCTGCCGGTGGCCGACTCGTCTACTTGACCGAACGAGCTGCTCCCTCCAGTCGGTTTCTCCTGCCGCGGCGTGCGACGAGCACGCCTTCTAGGGCGACCGATGTTGCTCCCGAGCGAGGATGAACCCTTACGGGCCACGCGCGTGGCCCTGTGGACTCCGGCTTGCGTGCCGACTCGTACGTGCACCCATGAGTCGGATTATATGCGCCACCGAGTCCGACGCAATTGGCAGTCATCGGCGCTGGCCGCCGGGTCGTCGACATGATCCGCAACGGCGTGCGCATCCCGTTCAAGAGCGGCCCGCCCGCCCCTTTCAACCGAGGGGTCTTGAAGGAGGACGCGACTCCCGACCAACTACACTTCATGGACGACGAGCTGGCCCGCTTCTTGTCTAGTGGAGCGTGCTGTTGGGAAGAAGGCCAGTGCTTGCGGTGGGTTTCTCGGTTGTTCCTCGTACTTCAGTCGGGCGTCAATAATTGGCGGCTCATAATCGATCTACGACCCCTCAACCGGTATTGCGAGGAGCGAGACCTGAGTTACTTTTCTCTCACTCGGCTGCGTCACCTGGCTCGGCCATGCGACTACATGCTCTCCATGGACCTACATGACGCCTTTTACGCCGTCGGCATCGCTCCCGAAGACCGAGATTATTTCACCGTCAACTACCGAGTCAAGCTCTACCGGATGGCGGGGCTCCTCATATGGGGTGGAGCATGAATCCCTACTATACTTTTGCTCGCTCACTGCGGCGTTCAACCGCAATCTGCGACGCCTCGACTTCGCAGTGACCTCCCAAGGAGTGCGTCGTGCCAAGCTGAGCATAGGGCGACGTCAAGCGCTGCGCAGCCGCTTCCGTGGCTGCCGCATGCTCCCCTACACGGACGACTTCATTCTTGCGTCCAACCGAGCGCAAGCCTTCACTGTGCGCGACCGCCTCATCTCCTTGCTCGGACGGCTGGGTCTCAGCCGACACCCCGACAAGGGCCAATTAGAGCCGGTACAACGGCTGGACCACCTTGGTCTAGAGATTGACTCACGGAGCGGTACGATTCGAGCCCCCCTATCGGAATAAACTCGATTCACTCGCTGCTACAACCCTCGGCCTCATCTGCCGGGCTAAGCGAGACATGCGATGGCTGTATGTGCGAGAGCTCGCGTCCCTGGCAGGACGCGCTCAATTCTTATTTCTCGCCATCAAGCCGGCACGGTTCTACCTGCGCGAGCTGCGCGAGCTGCGCGACGTGCTCCGCACGAAGGACTCACGCAACGGGCGCGTCAAGGTAACGCGCCAGATCCGACGCGACCTCAAGTCGTGGGTGGCGGTCCCCAACCACAGCAACGGGCGCTCCATCTACAAGCCCGTGGAGAGGGCATGCATGTCGACAGCTCCGGCTAAATACGGGTGGGGTGCCGTCCTCAACGAAACCACCAAGGCGCGCGGGTTCTGGTACGAACGTGACCGTGACCTGCACATCAGCTACAAGGAGCTCAAGGCTGTCCGGTACGCCGTGCTTACATTCCTCTCGGAGTTGCGAGGTCGACGTGTGCTGCTCCACGAGGGCAACATGGTGTGTGTTCCACGTCCTCGCCAGCCTCACCTCCCACTCCCCTATGCTCATGACGGAGCTGCGAAAACTGTGGTTCATCCTTGACTCCAACGACATCTCCATCCGTGCGCGCTACATCAAGATCATGGCGAACATCTAGGCTGACTGCCTCAGCCGCGAGATTGACTACAACGACGGGTCGTTCAGCCTACGCCACTTCAACCACTTCGACACCATCGGGGGGCGTCACACCATCGACCGCTTCGCTACCATGGAGAGCGCGAGGCGGCTCCTGCGCTATAATTCCCGTTGGCGTGACCCTTGCAGCGAGGCCATCGACAGCATGCGCCTCTCCGATGGCGCATGACAGCGTGAGCACCACCGGTGCAACACCCATGGGCCTCGTTCTCAACCTCGTCATCAACCTCCACACCTGTGGCGCGGGGGCCACCGTCATCGTGCCGTACTGGCCCGACCGCGGCTGGCACCATCGCCTCTCATCGGAAATGGCATCCGAGGTGGTTGTCTTCCCCCCATCTCCGGACCAATTCGCGCTTGGCATGTTCGGGCCGCCTCGGCGTACGCACCGGTGTCGGTCCTCCCAAGTGGCCAGTGGTCGCCTTCTGGCTCCCCCTTCGGGCCCGGTGCCCGGCCCCGGAGTTTTTACCGCCCCTCGTCTGCCCGTGGGACATGCCGGCGCCCTCCTGCGTCGGTACTCGGCAAACCACATAGCACCCCCCCCCCCCCCCGCCCCTTTGAAATGTGTTCCTCCAGTAGTAAGGTCGGGGTTAACTTTTCCGCATGGCGACCGCTGCGCGCGTTTGCCTGCATGCGCGTTACATATGTGGCACACATGCGATGCTCGCAGCTACAGCATCGTACTCAAAAGCACGGTAGTGCGCGTACCGGTATGCTTCAAATACCCGAAATCGGCCCGAGAAGAAATAAATTGCCGTACAAACGATCACGGTCAACCCCCAACACCACGCGCTACGAGTCGACCGCAATCGAGGTAGAATTCTTATTAAAGCTAGCGGGCTATATGCTGTCCCCGTGCATGTTCCATCTTCGCGCCCCGCCTACCATGTGGCGGGCCGCGTCCCCCCTCCCTCCCTAATTTCGTGCTGTGTGTTCTCGCGGGCTACCCACAGGCTCATGATTACAAAACATTGTATCCCAAGCCAAAGCGCCACCATATAGAAGCGCGGCAAATAGTAGAACCCGAGCGGGCAGCACAAGATATCACTGTAGGGGTATGGCTAGGTGTGTATGCCCGCGCACCGCCTTGGTAAAAAGTCGATAAACGCGCTCGCAAGTTTTCGGGTGATTACAATATTTGTTCGTGTGGTTTCATGTTGCATCAACTGATTTTAACAACCTCGTGCATCACCAATTGTCTACACTCTACAGCAAAACGTTGCAATCGGCAACTTTTTGGCGTCGGAATTGCCTTGGAAACCGTTTAGACTATCCTCCAATGGCTTCGAAAGATTGGTGGCAGGCCGCCGGCGTGTATACATGAACGTGGGATGCCGTCCTACTGCCCGCGGCTCATGTGTGCGGTGCCATGTAGTAGCGGGAGTCATGCCACGCGATATGACGATACATATCTCAGGGCGCCCTTTAGGTACTGCAACTACTAAATTACGGTCCTTGTAGTTGCAGAATGTGTTGCAAACGAAGCAGCAGTCTGCACACACACGAATCAAACCGTGCTGGCCGTAATATATATGTGGCCTCGTTTTGTTTTGCATCGTCGTAGTTGTCGCTCACAGCAGGAAATACATTTCGCATGAATTTCGGGTATTATCCACGAATATATGGGGCCCACTCACTTGAAATACATACACACACACACACACACACACACACACACACACACACACACACACACACACACACACACACATGTATTGAAGTACCAATACATTGAAGTAGACTCAGACTGTACTACATCATTACATCAGCAGTAACTAAGGTCATGACGTAATGATTACATATAGCTACTCTAGGTCGCCTGGGTGAAGTCCCCATAGCGTTCCCCATAGTACATACTACGATTCCGTGTTCCGCGTTGCCGCGTGCCGCACATTCGGCCTTCCGCCGGCGGCTTTGTCCTCTCCCTCGGCGAGCCACGCCCTTTTGCTCTTTGATTCTTCTCGGTACAAGGCACGTTTGCCCGTTTTGAGGTTGCTGGCGTGGAGGTCACTCCTTCGGCTTGGGCGGTCGCGTACGCTGATCACGTGGACCGTTGCTATGGGGGCGACTCCAATATCACCGTACACGAGTGGGCGGCGCATGGTCTTTCCGACGTTTGCCACGACATTAAGTCCGCCTAGGCGTGGGTGTTCAGATCCTCACGGACCCGTCGGTGCTTGTTTCTCTTCCGAACGGCAGCGGCGGCCGGCCGGCCGATGTACATCGGCCGGCCGGCCGATGTACAAAAGCCCAACGTTGGGCTTTTGGGTATGGCGGTATCCGCGGGAACGTTGTTGCTATCGATACCACCATTGCCCCTATCCTCGGCGTGTCAAGCTCGGATCCAACGACTGCATTGCGAGTCACATAGCGCTACAAAATCCCCAAAACTGATGAGGGTGTCCGAAACACCGCCGGAAGCATGCTTCGCTTTGTTCCCTTCGCCGGCTCCGTCGAGTTTGGATCGCTGGCCCCGCACGCTAGGGCTTTATTGATGGAGCTCGCGAAAGCTAGCCACACGCACACTTGTTGCCAGAAAATCGGCTATCTCTTGTCTCCTTGCTCATCAACATGACGCATGCAAACATTGCTCTTGGCGGGGTCGCGGCGGCGCGCGCGGCACGTGATGGTGCTCCTGCGCCTGCATCGCGTCGCTCGTCATTCATCATGTGTTTCTATGACCCGCCGAGCCATCGGCTGCAAGCGCACTCGCCGCGGCTGATGGCCCACTCTTGGGCGGTGGTTCTCATTGGTGTCTTGTATCCCTTTCGGTTTTTATGGTCTTTTCTTGGATTTCAGTGTTTCCTCGGACCCATTGGTTCCTTGGCGACTTGGCGGCTTCATGGTTTCCGTGGTTCTTCCTTGGTTCTTTGCTCCCGGCCTCGCTCATGCTTGACGACCATTGGTTTAATTTAGGCTTATATACCTCTTTTGCTGGCAGCCTTCACAATTGCTTTTGGTTCTGCTTTTAGTTCTCACTACTTTTAGTGCGAATATATTAAAGCACTGATGTAAGTGAAAATAGCAACCGCTCTGCATGTACGAGTGACGAATGTCAGCAGCAGTGACATTCGGTGCCAACGACGATGCATGGCAGTGGTTAAAGGGGCTTCGAAGTAGAGGTCTCGCAGCAAGGAGCAGAAGGGGGGGGGGACTCAACCCAGAACGGGGCGCCACGGGCGTGCAATACACCCAGCGCCACATCCGCCGCCAGCTCGGTCGCGTCCCCTTCCGCCGAACGTAGAACTTCCTTCCCAACACAACATCCCGGGCCACTCCAATAGCGGCACTAGGCCGAATGTGATGTTGAGGCGCCGACAGGACAGGAAGGGAGAGGGTGCTCAAAGAACAGCGAACGGGGAGTTGACCGGACCAGCAACGACGCAAGACGCCGGTGTCCAGCGCGCGTTGTTCCGCCCAGCGCCAGATCCGCCGCCAGCTCGGCCGCGTCCCCTTCCGCCGAACGTAGAACTCCCTTCCCAGCACAACATCCCGGGCCACTCCAATAGCGGCACTAGGCCGAATGTGATGTGGAGGCGCCGACAGGACAGGAAGGGAGAGGGTGCTCAAAGAATATCGAACGGGGAGTTGACCGGACCAACAACGACGTGAGACGCCGGTGTCCAGCTCACACTGCTCCTCTGCGGCATTGGCAGCACGGGCGGGGCCAAGGCTACCAAGGCGCCACCCGTGCACGATCCCCGCCCCCATCCTCAGCCGGGGGTGGAGGCGGAGGAAGGGCCCGCGATTCCGAGGGCCGAGGACGGTCGTCGGGCCCGCCCAGGCGATGGGTGGGTAGTGGGTTGTAATTACAATCGTACGTAAAAAACACGGTAATAATAATACGGGCTATGCAGATAAATATAATAATATCTGCCCAAATAATGCACGGTACTGGTACTGCTGTACAATATGCATGTAGCGACCACTAGCGGTACTGTACCTGTACATGTATCGGCATTGGAAAACTGACAAATTGATCTGCGCGGCGCACTTGATACCGGTTCCGCGCGGCACTATAGCGGCAGCGTCAGCACAACCAGTGCGAGGTGGTCGAAAGTGCACCGGAATTATCCATAAGTTCAGCGTCGTCAGCGGTGAGCGTCCGACGCAATCAGCTGACGCGACCGCTTACGTGCCCGCCAAGTGACACACTCGCCCTCTTCAGGGCAGGTCAAGCCACAGAGGACCACGTTGTGCCGTTCAAACATCACTCGTCCCCGGTTAGACAAGGTCGACAAGGCAGAGGCGACCAGACCAGAGGCCAGTGCACTTCTCATACTCGGGCCACTCTTCCCTGACTCTGCCTGGAATTGCCTTGACGTAAAAACGCGCGCCTTCGATACTTATTGGCACCAACCAGCAAACTCCGCCACTGTGTTGACAGGTGCGCATTGCTCTCAACGGCCAGTAAAACCCAGTCCTTTGCCACTCTCTCAACATCTCTGGGTGGGCAGGCACATGCTCACAGCGAGTCGGCAATTCACCGCGACTCCGTTTAAGTCAGGGCGTACGAGGCATCGAACCGACACCCCGCCCGGTAATACGAAACGAATGTATTACCGGCAGTGCCGCGCGACGCCAGCTATATCTACAAGCGCACGTGACATGACGCCTTGTATGTTGCGGCTTGTCGCCAACCAGCTCTATACCAGGAGTCGCTACCTTCGCACGCAGTCGTAGTCGAACGCCGCAATCGGTAGTGAGTGGGCGACGACCAGTAGTAATATGCGCGGTCCTTCCTATCCATATACCGTGGGTGACACCGACGGTGCCGTATAATCCTTAGATGACGCGGGTGCCAGCAGTACCAACGTAGAGCGGTCATACAATCTGTTGCACCGGAACAGGTGGCAAACGTAACTATGTGGTCCCTTGGACCCCAGGCATAAATTTTCTGCCCAATACAATGACGATGCCCCTACCCTGTAGTTGTGCAAATGATAGCCATGCGACGGCGCGTCACTCACAGAACTTCCGGTGCCATGTCCGGCAGGTAGGCGTCATGCCCGGCAGGGAAGCGAATCGTCCAAACGCCTCCGTCGCACGTCCTGAGCTCGTCGACGCAACAACTGCACTGTATTTTCTCTGCAAGAATGCCAATGGCACTGAGCCACGGAGAGATGCTGGACATCCGACAAAGAAGGACCTTCATTCGAATGGGATTGTCGCCCCTGTCGTCGCTGTTGACGTCGAAACCGAGCACGGTGACGACTGGCGTTCCATGTTGAAAGAAATGCGTGCACTAAGCGGTCGGAGGTTGACGGACGGGCTGCCGCTATCTGAAATTGAGGTGAGCGCTATGGGTTGTTTACAACTGCGTCAACTTGATTGATGCATTTGTGTGTGGTACGACAGCATCCTCTCACTAGATAAATTCAGGTGGTTAATCAATGTGAGGTTTCCAAAATCAATGAGCGAAACCATTAAGCACTTCTTTCCTTTCTTGGTAGGGAAAGTGTTGCAAAAGGTAGCAGTAAGTACTGTACTGTGCTGACATAGATAGCAGTGACTGGCTGTGCTGACACGAAGTCTTCCAATATCACGTTATGCACGAATGTTCCTCAAATGAATCACAATTGCGTATCAAGCATGGCGTAATCTCAATTGATTGCTCTTGGTAAGGGAACAGTAGCCAGGGAATACTAATAAACTATCCCTTCATAATTGCTAGCGCTGCCTTTATTAGCTCTGTGCCTGCAGCTGGCGGGCTCTGTCGGCTTACACCTTACTCGGTTAGTACACCAACAACATGGTCCTTGGGCGACGCAAGTAGCAAGGTCTGGGTTCCAGAGTGATGGCAGTGTGATAACTCACATTGATTGATTTCCACAGGTGTTTGCCACAGATGGCGACAGCATGATTGTTTCCGCCATCTCGGAAGCCCTGACAGAGCATCGCCGGCTTCGCCAACAACAGCCCTGGAAGCAACTTCTGCAAGGAGATGAGGCGGATATGCTAGTGGTCATGAGCAAGGACTTTGAGAACTTCTATGCGGATGACGCGCTGCAGCCATACATCCCCATCGCAGGCCTTGGACCATGGGTGGTCACAGCCTACGGCGCAGTGATTCATGACAATGGAGGATACGGCATGTTGGGATTGGGACAGAATCCCCCCAGCGTGCTTGAAGCCCTAAGCAGGAAGCAGGTCATGGCCAATATCATGACGCCAAGCCTGTCGCAAGCCGTGTTTGGCCAAGCCATGCGCAAGGAAGTGGGGCACACCCGGGATGTGTGCCCGTATCAAAGCTTTGTATGCCTGAACAGCGGGTCAGAAGCTGTGTCCTTTGCTCTTCGTGTTGCAGACATCCATGCAAAACAGCAGACGCACGATGGGCCGCATGCCGACCGGCATTCCATCTTCGTATCCTTGAAGGTGGGTATTATCTGACAGATCAATAGCCTCACAATCCATTCCTGGAATTACACGAACGCCAAACGTATTGTATGCTGACACGTGATGTCCTGACACATGTGCATTCCCCGTTTGCTGCTAGGGTTCGTTTCATGGCCGCACCGACGGGCCTGCCCATGCCTCCGACTCAAGCCGCATGACCTATGCAAGCCACCTCAACAGCTTCCACCAGCGAGAGCAGTCCATGCCAGACATGCCCCCGTTCACTGTCACTGTCACGCCCAACGACGTGGATGATCTCCGCGACACTTTCACGTGGGTGGAGGAACAAGGACTGCACGTCCAGGCCATGTTGTTTGAGCCGGTCATGGGCGAGGGAAATCCGGGAGTGCCAATAACGCGCGAGTTCTACGATGAGGCGCGCCGGCTGACTCGTGTCCATCACAGCCTGCTGCTGGTCGACAGCGTGCAGGCAGGTCTTCGAGTGCAGGGCACGCTGTCGGTGACTGACTACCCTGGCTTTGAAGACTGCGACCCACCTGATTTTGAGACCTGGTCCAAGGCAATCAACGCGGGGCAGTTTCCGCTGTCAGTGGTCGCGCTCAGTCCTGATGCAGCAGCTGCCTACGTGAAGGGCTTGTATGGCAACTCGATGACTGCCAATCCTCGGGCCCTGGACGTTGCTGTGGCGGTTCTGGAGCAAGTTACCCCTGTTATGCGTGATAACATTCGGAGTCGTGGTTTCCAGCTGAAGGCAGCGTTCATGGCACTGCAGACACAGTTTCCAGAAATAGTCCATGGCGTCACTGGCACAGGGCTCCTCGTGGCAGTGCATCTGCGGAACGATTATCCAGTTGTTGGTGTTGGGGGTGTGGAGGAGAAGTGTCGCCGTTCCGGCCTGGGTGTCATTCATGGTGGGAGCAACGCTCTGCGCTTCACTCCCTGGTTTGGCATCACAGAGGAAGAGATTGACCTGGTGGTGCGCACACTGCAAGGTGTGCTGCAATCTTGCAGGCCTTTGGGAAGTTGATTGCGCAGCAACAGAGCAGCAAGAACCAAGCCTGTGTGTGTGTGTGTGTGTGTGTGTACCATACTATAGAAGTTGAATGAAACGCGCCCCATTCCAGCTAGATTAATGTATGGACTTATTGTCAATCAGCAAATGCAGAGTGGTGCATCAGTGCTGGGGCCCCTCTCGTGGGCCCTTTTAAGTGAAATTCAAATTGACTGTATATGCTCATTTATTCCCACGATGCATCTGAACGGGGATCAGAAGTAGCAAACCTGCAGTGAAGAACACAAACTCGACCCTGCCTGATCACAATATGCATAATGGTCTTATGGTCAGAGGCCCTGCATTGCAGCGAAGTCGGTTGCAGCAAGCCAGCAATGATACAGGTGCTATCATATCCCGCAGCGTGCAAGGCTGAAGATGTGGACGCGTTTGGCCATCATCTCATAATTTGTATCCTGCGCTGCTACCTGCCTTTCGAAGTGTTGCTGCAGTCGGCAATGCTGTGGTGTGCGTGCACTTTGTAGGATTCAACTGGCGTCCCGTCCGCAGTTGTGACAGCCGGCCAGTGCTAATGGCGGATGAGTGTGTGTCTGCGCGCACGGATTCTGAGTTTCAAGAGTTTCTTTTTTAATTGACAACTCCGCTAGTTCTCTGATTATACTACTTATAGGATATGTAGTCTATTTGATAGTGATACTATTTGAGTGACAGCAGTCGGCTGCCAGTAATTTCATCCAGCAAGCTCGTCGTCGACCTCGGCTGCTACTTCTCCAGCTGCAGCTGTCGACAGCAGTTTGGCGTGAAGTCGCATCCAGCTGATGCGCCGCTCAGTAAAAACTCTAAATATACCCATCAGAATATGCCCTTGTCGCACATCCATCGGTGTGCCAACGCCGCACTAGCAGCTGGCCGCTCGGCCGGTTCGACGGTCAGCAGTGCCCGCACCATGTCTCTCGCGGACTCCGAGGTTATTTCCCAAACGGGGTCCTTGAACTTGACGTATTTCAGCCGTCTGATGCGTGCAATAAGCCTCGCCGCCGTGCTGGATGTGTATGGGTAGTCGCCAGACAGTAGCACGAAGAGCACCAAACCAGCCGCCCAGACGTCACATTTTGGGCCGTAAGGGATAAGTTTCACAACTTCCGGCGCGAGGTACTGAGGAGTGCCAGAACCTTCACGAAACGCGGGTCTGGACGAAGAAAGCTGGGCAGACAGCCCAAAGTCGATGATCTTAATCCTGGTATGACTCGCTTCGGAAACCAGCATGATGTTCTCCAAAGTAAGGTCTCTATGCGCGATGCCCTTGCTGTCGAGATATGCGAGCGCGCTTAGCAGCTGGCGCATCACTTCCCTGGCGTCGTCCTCCGGGTAGCAACCGCGCTCAAGTATGGCCGGCAGAAGGCTGGCGCCACTCAATAGCTCGGAGATAATGTACAGATGATCAGGTTCGTCGAAATGCTCGCGGTACTTTAGCAGGTTGGGGTGGTCCAGCTGCCGCAGGATATTGACTTCCTCAAGCTGAAGGGTGCGGTCGGCCGTCTCTGTCACCACCTTGCAAGCCCACTCCTTGCCTGTTGCGCGGTCGATGGCTATGCGCGCAACCGCAAAGGAGCCGGAGCCAAGGACGCGGCCAAGCTCGTATCGGCTGTGGAAAGATCCGCCTTGTACGGCTGCTGGCGAGGTGCGCCCGCCAAACAGTTTGCTGAAGACGGAGCGCTGTACGGAGAGAGTGCTGTGCGTGCGAGATGCACCGCTTGTTGAGGCGCAAGGCGACATATCGTAGTCATCCAGGCTTGACGAGGAGCGGTTGCGAAAGACCCGTTGAATGACCTCGGGTATGTGAGCAGCTGGGCGCATAATGTAGCCTCTGCAATAGTCTGCACAATTCGGCGCGCTGCGATGAGCAGTTGCAGGACAGATGTTTCTGGCGGCTGAGTCGTTCTGAAGTGGACGCTCGACAGTCAGCGACTACTTCATATATATAGTCCAAGTCGGCGACGGGTGCACGCCCAATACCGCTCCTTGGAAGGACTACTAGTACCAGTACCGTACCAGTGCCAGTTTTGAAGTTGCCCGTAACGTTGTACTACCGGGTACGCCGTAGTCTCTTGTTGCTTACGCTTTTGTAATCCAAACCAGTACCAGTACCGGTAGCTTGTATGTAGGTGCATTTGTTACTGTCCTTTTTGTAATTCACACCGGTAGCTTGTGTGTAAGTGTTGTCCCTTCCCCAGTTCTTTCCGTGCATAATATGTAACCGACGAAGTTATTTTAAGAAGGAACCTCCTCGGCTGCAGTCTGGCGGCGTGTGTCCGACTACGATGTGAAAACATGACCTCGCAGGTACCTGTACACTACTCCGTCACCGTAATATACAGCGCGGGTCGTGGAGACCAGCGTAAGGTACGACAATCGAGATACCCGTACGTACTGGTATTGTGAGGAGATATTCTCACGATATATATACGATACACTCTCGCAGTGTGTCATCCTCGGATCCTCCGCGCTTTTGATAGTGCGCGGCTATCAAAAGCTACCTCCTTACAGTAAAGCGCGGAGTCCACGGATCGAATCCCGATGTGGGTCGGTTCGCGGATGTCACGCATTACAGACGATATGATGTGACCAACTAACAGTGTTATATCATACCGTGGCCAACTAACAGTGCCAACCGCTACACCTACCTTTCAGGGGGATGGAATGTGAGGAGATATTCTCACGATATATACACGATACACTCTCGCAGTGTGTCATCCTCGGATCCTCCGCGCTTTTGATAGTGCGCGGCTATCAAAAGCTACCTCCTTACAGGTATCCCGGCGGGGTACCTGTACGCATCCAGCCGCCAGAGCTATCAGCGTAGCAGTGGATTACATGTGCTAGACCCAACATTCAAGAAATCCACACAGAAATCCAGAAGGAAATCCAGCTACACTTTGAAGCGCAGCGCCAGCAGACGCGCCGAGTACTGCTACGAAATATCAGCGTAGCAGTACATGTGTAAATTACAAAAAGGCCAGTAATAAATCCACCTGCAAGGGTTTCAGTGTTGCCAGTCTTGTCTCGTCAGGGGCGGGAAAAACATCCACCTCAAAAGGAAAAAAAGCAGTACTAAGGCCGACTCTTGTACTACTTGGTGTAAGGATACCGCACTGGGTACGGGATTTGTGTGGTACATATCTTTACACTCCACCCATAGGATGGAAGACTCCTCCAGCAACGTTTCGGCTTGGATTCGGTGGCGATCCGCATTGGCCGGGTCGTTCAACATTGCGGGATATCATATATATGTTTCTCCGCGGGATCGAACCCGGATCCGATGCGTGCGTAGAAGCACCAACTGTAAGGATACCGCGCAAAACGCACCAGGCACTGGGTACCCACATTGGGATTTGTGTGGTACATATCCTTACACCCGGCCGCAGCCGCAAATAATCGTACGGGTACCGGTACTTATGATTCGTTGCTGCGAGCCGTAGTCGCTAAACACCATACTGTACTATATTTACATGAGCTAGCAGCAGAAGGCGATACTGTACTATCTGTAATATCAAACCGAACCGGAACCCTAAATCGCCGATATTTGCGGCTGAGAATTGCGGCTGGCCGCGCCAGCCGCAAATATGGTCATATTTGCGGGCTTGCGGCTGACGAAAATCGGGGTCGGCCAGACGTAAATCGAAATAGCATTTAGCTCTTTACAAATATATTCTGCACTGTGTATATGTTAAGATCCATGTGGACATGCGGTCCATGTGTAGATGGAGCGGTCCATGTGGACATGGAGCCTCCATTGACCAATGTCCACATGGCCCCGTACCATGTACACATGGAGCAATCCGGGTCATATCCGTGTGGACATAGGCCGTCTATCGGCCCATGTCCACATGGGTCGACCCATGTGAGCATGGAACGTCTGTCGTGTCCCATGTTCAAATGGGCCGCGCCGGGCAAGCCCATCTGCACATGGCCACGACGCACGGTGGCGGGTAAGGCGCTGTTCGGGCAGGCGCCGGATCGCAGTTACGACCCGGCCTTTGTACGGGCAGGTGCTGGTTGGCGCTGCCGCGCCCGCCATTCTGCGGACGAGTGATGTGCCGGTGCGGGAGCTGCGATCGGGCGCCAGGTACAATCGCTATTAAAACCCCTGCGGACAGGCCGTGCTCACTCGTCCCCACAGTAGCACTCAATCGCAGCCGCGCCACTCCCCTCTCCGGGACCGCCTCCGCCCGGCTCTGGCCGGCTATGGTCGATACTATGGCCTCAGGCAATACTGATGCTACCGCAGGCGCTGCCGCCGCACCGGAGGATGGGCCGGCCGAAGATCAACCGGAGGTTGAGGCACCATCGGTGGTGCAGGCGCATCGCGACGTCTTCAACAAGAGACTTCTTGAGTATGTGGGGCAACGTCGAGACAACCAGACGTTGCGGACAGAGGCAGAGTACAATGAAGCCATGCAAACCCTCCGTAACTTTGAACAGACGACGAGAGAGGTGGGGCCCGCCGACATGCCTTGTTCGCAGGTTGCCCCCCGATATGGGCCACAGACCTCGCGGGTAGGCGGGGTCGCGTGTTATCACTGTGCAGTCTGACGTTTAGCCGACCCGATCGCGCAACAGCCCGCTCATCCTCTACATAGTACATTTCCCGACAGTCGACCCTTTTGCCTCGTTGTTTGCGCATGTAGCTCCGCTGCTGGCGCCGATTCTACGGTACGGCATGCAAATGGGCGGGCACTTGCAGCCGCCGCCTGTACTGCCGCGCCGAGCCGAAATAAACTGGCGCCGCGCCTCTGCCATGTAATGAGGTGCAAGGTGCTCTTCTTGTTGGGTTGTCGAGCAGGAATGATCGCGGGCCTGGGCTACAAAGCGCCGCTTCGATATCCTGACCTGCGGAGACTCCGATATGCTCATCCAGAGAAGGGACATAAATGTCTCTCTGGAGCAGGTGAAGCTCGTCAGTCACGCCGGGATGGTCTTCGAACACATCCGGGATTTGCACCTCAAAGGGGTGCACGCCAAGGTGTACCTCCCTGAGCCCTTCCATTGTCCCGCTTTGCTTGCTGCCACTGCATGTTGGCTACGTGCACACCACTAAATATACCCTCGCCCCATCACACTGTGTAACTCAAGAAGCTTCACAAATGATTATGGGAAGGTACTGCAACATCCCCGGGCGTGTCGTCAAACTTCTCCGCTAAACATGCATCACCTGCGCCAAGCACAGAACTACTAAGGCTAAGGCCGATCACCGGCCGATGTTGTCCAAGGGCATGTTCGGGGCCTGCGGCCAGATCGACCTCATCGACTACCAATCATCAGAATACAAGGGCTACCGCTTCCTGCTCACCTACATCGATCACGGCATCAAGTTTTGCTTCTGCACTCCGATCCCCAACAAGGAGGTTTGTATGCCACAGTAGCGGGCGAGTTTGATATTTGCGCGCCTATCCAACTAACCCCCTGGCTTCCGCCTTGATTCCCCCTTTCTTATTTAATGTATGTATCTTATCAACCCGCCCCATCCCTGCAGCAGGATACCATAGCAGGGAAACTGTTTCTACTCTTCTTTCTCCTTGGGCCGCCTGCCATCCTTCAAGTTGACAATGGTAGACAGTTCTCCGTGTTGCCGACAAGCAACCGAGCAAGATAATCGGTCTCTCGGAGGAGGAAGCGAAGGAGGTTTGTGGGCCGTTGTATAATAAATAGCATGCTGCT
Source organism: Tetraselmis striata (assembly GCA_006384855.1). Classification (NCBI taxonomy): domain Eukaryota; kingdom Viridiplantae; phylum Chlorophyta; class Chlorodendrophyceae; order Chlorodendrales; family Chlorodendraceae; genus Tetraselmis; species Tetraselmis striata. Next base: position 29,911 of record VCJN01000126.1, on the reverse strand, counting down.
CAACCTGCATACAAGTGCAAGTCTAAGATATGTGCGTGTTGTGATTGCGAGTGATTGAAAGCACCAAGAAGCTCTTGCCAGCCTGCCAAATGGTAACAGGGAGAGCTACGCATAGCCTTAGCAACGGCGGCATTGAAACATTCAACCGCACCATTCAGGAGTACATCGCACATTGGTGTGATGAAAACAAGTCCCCCAATCGCCCTTTGACGAAAAGGAGCAGCAGGCAGAGGAGCATGCGCGACAAGAGCAGCAACCACAAGAGCAAGAAGACATGGATGTCTTCAGAATGCCAACGCCTCTCCCAGTTGGTGAATGCCCGCAAAGCCGTTTCAGTATTGTTGGCCTGCCATGCTGCGCATGTACTGCGCCATAGCATAAAGTTCTGAGCAATGATTATATTAATGTGATTATAATCAACTCTTTAACGAATATAACAATCGACAGTAGTACTATTACTACTCTTATTGACGTATGTTAATATTATATATGTTGGGTTTTATTTAATTAATGATGCTGCTATTGGGTTATGTATATTAGGTTATATATGATGTTGTACATACTGTTATATGATAATGTCCTCTAGCCAAGGCCATGCCTTTGATTGTAATGTCTCTCTCTCTCTCTCTCTCTCTCTCTCTCTCCAAACAATACTTATTATTATTTTTTATGTGTGTATGCTGTATTATGTATTTATTTTGAATACTATATTTATGTAGCAGTGCTAGCTCGTATTCCACAGCATATGTATCATGAACACACAAGCAAGTGCTAACTTATATTCCCTGCTCCCCGCTCCTCCGTGCACACGAAAAAGATCTGCCCATCACGTCAAGGATTAGCGTGAACGCGCAGCACGATGAGCAGCTGCTCACTCGCAACGAGGACCAGCAGACACTACGCGCATACGTCTCAGACCCCAACTTGCTATGGGACCCGGACACATATTGCGCCCCATGCAATGCTTGGTGCGATGGTGGGCATTGCAAGATTGGGATGTTTATCCCCACAGCCGGCCTTGTCAATGTTCATCAGTGTGCGCGCGGCAAGGCCTTCTACCATGTCATATCCACAGGTAACATGTTGTTGCTGTCAATCTCGTCAGCGTGCCCGTTATTTATGGCATGGGTGTGACTGTGTCAATCATGTGTCTTGCAAGCAGGTGGAACGGATGATGGCCACTGCAGCAAAGATTGCATGGCTGCTGGGACATTGGACGATGTGGTGCCTCGCTCGGTTGAAACGACAAGTGCATCCACCGTTGCAGCTGCCTCGTCCCGTGAGTCTGTGGGCCGTAAGAGGCAAAGGTCGCCCGAGGAGCCACCAGTGCTTCCGGCTGCAGCGGCGGAGGCTACTCCACAAGTCCTCGTGCAAGCACGCGCGGCCGTTGGCGATTGAAGTCCAGTATCTCCCTCCCAGCTGGCCAACATTCCCGGGCGGCGCGCAATCATGGCTCAATTCGGTGATGTACATGCTAAGCAGGCTAGGGTGATGCGTGCCCGGGTTGCTGCCAAGCAGGCCGGTCCAGCACCGGTGGTGGGTGATGTGGTCAGAGTGCCGTTGGCAAAGGAGGACCGTGGCAAGGTGGACCCTAGATTCTTGACATGCGTGGTGTGTTATGTTATGCTCCTCTTGTTGTATACTGATGCCAGTTGCACGCAATGCTTGATGTGTCCCAGTGATGACGCGCACATCTTCTTTCTCAAATGCCCTCCCCAACCCCATGTTTTGCAGGTCACAGAATGCAATTCTTACAGAGTGGCTGTGGACGCAGGACGGTGCTATCAAGACCACATATGGGCAGCAAGATATGGATCAGTTGCGCAACATTGCACCCGCGCGGGTGGGCTTGGCGGGTGTAGTAGAGATATGGAGCGACCAAGCATCATGAAAGAAGATCTCCCTCAGAGAATGTGTAAGATTTGTGTCACTATTTGGGGGCTGAGGAATGATCAAATGCACATGTAAAGGGCCGCGTGCCACCAGTGTGTGCAGTTGCCGCAAAGCTGGTAGGAAATGCAACTCTAGATGTCACCATGATAACCACTGCTGTCGGAACATTGAGGACCATGGTGCTGGCACTAGCGCTCAGGGAGCTGCCACCCCAGTCCGTGTAATGAACTAAATTCTAGAATAAATAAAATCTAACCGAAGTCTCTCTTTCATTTCACTCTAATTTAAAGTTAATGGAATCTGCTACTAAATTTGAACTTAATTGAAATGGAATTAATTTTGCCTTAAAATGCGGACAGAAACTTACCATACCACACATGGGCTTGATAGCGTGGATCCATGTGTAAATGGTCCAAGTACCGCGCTCCATGCGCAAATGGGCCGGTCCGTGTGTACATGGTCGTTTGTCGAGGGCAGTCCATGTGTACATGGGTAAGCCAACGACCCGTGTTCACATGGACCGTTTCCGGTTAACTCCATGTGTACATGGTACGGGCCATGTGGACATATGCGCATGGGTCAATGGAGGCTCCATGTTCACATGGACCGCTCCATGTACACATGGCCCGCATGTCCACATGGATCTTAACATATATATCGTGAGAATATCTCCTCAGATGTATACTCACAAGTAGACCCGTTGCAAAACAGCATGAGTGTGGAATCGAGTCATCGAGAGGTAGAGCCGTAAGAATGAATCGTAGTGGCCCGCATGTCCACATGGATCTTAACATATATATCGTGAGAATATCTCCTCAGAGATATACTCACAAGTAGACCCGTTGCAGGACAGCAGGAGTGTGGAATCGAGTCATCGAGAGGTAGAGCCGCAAGAATGAATCGTAGTGGTCACTACATTGTACAGCCCCGCGTCCGCCGGCCCGCCGATATGTACTCATGTGCACTACTGTTAAGGATACCGCGCAAAACGCACCAGGCACTGGGTACCCACATGGCGGGGATTTGTGTGGTACATATCCTTACACTCCCCCCCCACCCCCCCCCCCCCCCATAGGATGGAGGACCTCCTCCAGCAACGTTTCGGCTTGGATTCGGTGGCGATCCGCATTGGCCAGGTCGTCCAACATTGCGGGATATCATGTCATATTACATGTTTCTCCGTGGGATCGAACCCGGATCCAATGCGTGCGTAGAAGCACCAACTCTAAGGATACCGTGCAAAACGCACCAGGCACTGCGTACCCGCATGGGGATTTGTGTGGTACATATCCTTACAACTACTACCCGGCGTACCCGTACACCGGTATTGCCATGTACACATGATGTTTTTCCCGCCCCCGGGACAGGACTGGCACCAGTGAAACCCTTGCAGCGTCTCTACGACGGCCGTTTGGGCAGCAATCCAGTTACGGAAAGCCCTGGGCAGGCGACGCTCCGTTATAGTCATCAAGCAAATTGCCGAAACAATCTGCAAGACTAATTGAAGGACAGTGACGGAATTTCCAACACTGTTGGATCACCGTCTAAAACACTGCCATCAAAGTACCCGGCACTGACCACGAAAGGTCCGCCCTATCCGTTTGGGCGCGTACACATGATACTTGCTTGTACTACTGGCACTCTGGATTTGCAACTCGTACAGTACGGGTTCTTCGTCGTTGTTACGCGGAAAAGGACAATACCTGTACCCTGTAGCGATTTTGGAGCGTTTTTTTGTCCATTCCACGACGCCAAGCATAAGGCCTATATGACACTGGACGTGCTCTACCGGTAGACCGCTCTACCGCCGTAATTTCTACACGCACAGCGCGCCACGTCGCAAAAAGCAAATGGCGACTAGCCAATCACCATGTAGTATTTTCATTTTTTCAGTTCCTTTTTGAGCCCTCAGAACGGTATGACACGGGAACAGCTCTACCGGTCAAACTAGGCGCTACCGCCTTACCGAGCATCGCAGGACCAGCCGCACTTGCTGCTCGGTCTCCTGGGCTCAAGTCGGTTTACCGCTGTCCGCCGCGACATGAGATCCAGATGGAGACGGGTCAGCAAGGCCAGCGGGGCGATGCCCTTCCGGTCGAGACACGCTAGGAGGCAGCGCCCCGCTGGGCGCATCGGATGGCGAGACGTGCCGCTGGGACAACGGCATGGCGCCCGGCGCCCACGGCGCCCGAAAGGATCCACACCTTGACTGGCTGCTTGACCGGCCGCCCGTGGCGCCTTACTTGCGGGGCGATTCCGGGCGCGCAGCCATGGCCGTGAGGCGTGGAATCTGTGTACCGCCCGCGCGAAGTTTCGGTGGGACTACAGGGAGCGGCAGGCGAGGGGTAGCGCGATGAAGGTGGATTCGCCAGCGATAGGGTGCCACGTTCAAAACAGAGCGGTAGAGCGGTAGAGCGGGGGGGGTGGCATCGGTAGCTACTGATGCCACCCTACCGCCGAAATGCTAAACCGGTCTACCGCTCTAGGGGTGACCGCTCTACGGCCGAATTGCACTTTGTGCGACGTGGCGCGCTGTGCGTGTAGAAATTACGGCGGTAGAGCGGTCTACCGGTAGAGCACGTGCCGTGTCATACATGCCTAAATTGCCCCACTAAAATGGTACAATTTACGAGCTCGCGCGCGAAATAATGTACTACTGACATATACATTCAGCGCAAAGTACTGGATCCTCGCGTCGCCGCCGCCATCCGTTATTCTGCCCACTCGAGTGGGGGGGCTGCGCATTACTACTACCTCTCCACCACCGCCAAGGCTGCCCACAACCCAAACCGGGCCGTGGCAGGCAGGTATTCATAAGAATAAAGGATTCCACGCGACGCAGGCATGCACGGTCTTTACTTTCACAAAATGGCGCGGACGCCCGGATCCGTGACATTAATGGACTCCGCATGCCTTCGGCGTAGGTATGCACGGCTATTGAGTAGGCATGTTGCCGCCTCTTACGTGCCTCCGTCCATGTGCCTTGCTTGCCCTGTATTCCTGCCATATCGAGACTTCCAACTCACACTATTGGTTACTGCCACGCAGGCTGGGGTAGGCCCCATCCCGACGGAGGTGCCCCCCCCCCCCCCCCCCCCCCGCGCACGCGGCCACCCTCTCGAGAGTCTGTCAGCCGGCCCGCCCGCCCCTCTCGGCCAAGGGTTGCGTCTGCTCGACGTGCTTCCACCCAACGCTCTCGTCGCGTGGCGGCCTTGGCATTGGACCTAGCCGGGCCGACACGAAGTCAGTGGCGGGTCAGGGGCATGGCCCGCCAGCGGCAGACAGGTCGCCGAGTTTGACTGCCGCTGGCGATGCCTACACCTGGCGATAGCCTGGCTGGGGGGATCGGCGGGCAGGGAGCCGGCACATCGGCAACCACACCCTCTGGACTTGCGCTCGCATTAGGCGGCGTGCCGGATGCCAGCGGCTCGGAGGCTAAAGGCGCGACAACCACCATGCCCATGGCAAGAGCTGCGGAATAGGCGGGATGGAGGGCGGGGGGGAGGGGGTGTGGCTATGCTGCAATATATATATAATGTTGTGGTGCACCTTTGTATTTTTACGGCTTGCTAACTATGTCACCATTGCACGTTCGACCGACAACCCCCGACTGCAAAAACTGGCACGCGAACAACGCACTCCCTGATGCCCCCGCTGCCGACGAGTTGCAGCCGGCCTCAAAAGAAGCAACGCCAATCGCCAATGTGGGCGGCCTTGCTGCGAAGTAAGGTTGTCTTGGGCTTTTATAGTTTTCGGCTTGCTTCTTATGTCGCCATCGCACGTTCCACCGACAGCCCTCGAGTTCAAAAGCTGGCACGAGCGACGCACCCCCTCGCCTTGCTGCCGACGAGTCGCAGCCGGCCTCAAATGAAGCGACGCAAGTCGCCAAGGTGGGCGGCCTTGCTGCGATGTAAGGCTATGCTATGTTTTTTGTAGTTTTCGACTTGCTAATCATGTCGCCATCGCACGTTCTACCGACATCCCCCGAGTGCAAAAGCTGGCACGAGCGACGCACCCCTCGCCTTGCTGCCGACGAGTCGCAGCCGGCCTCGGAAGAGGCGCCGCCAGTCGCCAAGGTGGGCGGCCTTGCTGCGATGTAAAGCTATGGTAGGTTGTTGTAGTTTTCGACTTGCTTATTATGCCGCCACCGTATGTTCCACCGACAGCCCCCGAGTGCAACAGCTGGTACGAGCGATGAACCTGCTGCCCCCGCTGCAGCCCAGTCGACGCCGGCCTCGAAAGAGCCGACGCCAGTCGCCAAGGTGGGTGGCCTTGCTGCGATGTAAGGCTATGCTAGATGTGTAGTTTTCGACTTGCTATTTATGCCGCCATCGCACGTTCCCCCGAGTGCAAAAGCTGTCACTAGCGACGCATCCCCTCGCCCGCTGCCGCCGAGTCGAAGCCGGCCTCGAAAGGAGGCGACACCAGTCGCCAAGATGGGCGGCCTAGCTGCGATGTAAGGCTATGCTAGGTTTTTGTAGTTTTCGGCTTGCTAAATAATTATGCCGCCATCGCACGTTCCACCAACAACCCCCGAGTGCAAAATGTGGCACGAGCGACGCACCCCCCTCGCCTTGCTGCCGACGAGTCGAAACCGGGCTCGCAAGAGGCGCCGCTAGTCGCCAAGGTGGGCCGCCTTTCTGCGATGCAAGGCTATGCTGGGCTGTTTTAGTTTTCGGCTTGCTAATTATTATGTCGCCATCGCGCGTTCGACCCACAGCCCGCGAGTGCAAAATGTGGCACTAGCGACGCATCCCCTCGCCCGCTGCCGACGAGTCGCAGCCGGCCTCAAAAGAAGAGACGTCAGTCACCAAGGTGGGCGGCCTTGCTGCGACATAATGTTGTTGTCCACCTTTGCATTTTTTGTGGCTTGCTATTTATGTCACCATTGTGCGTTCGACCTATCCACCTCCCCCCGATCGCTAGCTGCACGAGCGACGCACCCCCTCGCCTTGCTGCCGACGAGACGCAACCGGCCTCAAAAGAAGCGATTCCAGTCGCAAGGTGGGCGGCCTAGCTGCGATGTAAGGCTATGTTGGGCTTTTTTTAGTTTCCGACTTGCTGAATATGTCGCCATCGCACATTCGTCCCACATCCTCCGACTGCAAAAGCTGGCACAAGCGACGCACCCGCTGCCCCCGCTGCAAAAGCTGGAACTAGCGACGTATCCCCAGCCCTCGGTGCGGCCTTGTTGCAGCCGGCCTCGAAAGAGGCGCCGCCAATCGCCAAGGTGGGCGGCCTTACTGCGATTTAATGTTGTTGTGCACCTTTGTAGTTTTTCCGGCTTGCTAATTATGTCGCCATCGCACGTTCGTTCCACCCACAGCCCCCGATTGCAAAAGCTACCACGAGCGACGCAACCCCTCGCCTTGCTGCCGACAAGCCGCAGCCGGTCTCGAAATAGGGACGCCATTCGCCTAGGTAGGTGAGTGACCTTACTGCAATATAATGTTATTGTGCGCCTTAGTATTTCTACGACTTGCTAATGTCTATTTGACCCGGGTAGAGGTCACATGTGACCCGTACCGTACCCACGGCACATCACGACATGCCAATCAGCTCAAAATCAATGCAGCTTATAATATTTTAGGGTTTAGGGTTGTTCTGACTATGGTAGGAGGTTGAACACAATTGGGAACGGTTTTGGGGTGTTGCGCACCTTGCTTACCCTGGGGGGTAACAAGGCGTCGGGGCCCATCAACGCGGGTGTCACACCCCATTCCGCCCCATACCCCATATTCACCTTGCTTTTGCGTCTCCGGTGCACCACACGGGTTTGCTAATCTTGTCGCCATGTGACACAAAAGCCACTACCCATAAGGCAGATACTACGGCGCCTCTGACGCGGCGCCAGCACAACAAGGCTGCAGAGTTGCTATCAAAAAAGACCAAGGCGAAGGGGCGTTTCTGCTATATGTCAGCGCCCTATGCTATATTCAATATATGAAGTAACTTGACAGTTGAATCAACGATGCGTCGATTTTTCAGAAAATTTTAAAAGAACGGGTTCTATATTACTGGCGTACTGGCCTACAGTTCCATAAATTGCATTGCCAACGCTTTGAAGTAGTCGCTACCAGCCGCGAGCGTTTGCATTGCCAGCGCTTTGAAGTGCCAGTTTTTTTTTCCATTACCAGCAGCGAGTAGCGAGTACTAGTACTAGCCCCAGCAGTACCAGTAGCGAGTAGCGAGTACCAATACCAGCAGCGAGCGTTCGCATTGCCAGCGCTTTAAAGTACCAGAGTTTTTTTCCATTACCAGCAGCGAGTAGCGAATACCAGTACTCATAGCCTCCCAACCGTGAGATCGTAATCGGACGGCTGTGTAATTAAGGACCATGGGCGGGTGGGTGGATTATAGTACTTAGTAGTACATGCCAGTAGATAAGCGCTTTAGTCATGCACCTATAGGCCCGATCCGCTGCACTATACGGGTACCCGTACGGCAATAAAGCTCACCGCCGAAAAATCGACGCTTCGCTGGATTAAGCCGTTGCTGAAATATAGCGTAGACTCTTTGCTAGTGCATTACGGGTAGTGGCGACATGCTGCCGTTCAAGCATAACCCGGCATTCGTGCGTGCTCGGAAGCAGCATCGTCTGACGTATGCAGCCGAGGCCGAGGCCGAGGCCAACTTTTAGCCTCGGCCGAAGCGTAAGGCGTGTCAAGCCAACGAGAAGCCGCTACCGTGGAGCCTTTGTGCGCGACCGTCCAGCATGACGGATGAAAGGCAAGCCTCGGCGGTGCCGACTTTTGTGCCTTCCTCTCACTCGGAGGAAGCCACTGCCCAAAAACTTCCGAATATTCGGTGTGGCCGTCTTGGCAGGAAGCTACTGCCCGAGCTCATGTGGTTATTGCTACGCCTTAGGCGGGGTGGTCCACGGGGCCCGCTCCATGTAACGATTGGCTTGTTTCCCATTGGCTGTTTCCAGCCCACGGTTGATTGCAAAGCCGGAAGGCTACAATGTGTAGGAAGGCGGGCGGGTGGGTAGAGGGGGGGGGGGGGGTTTGCTGCGCACCTTAGTATCCCTTGAAGTATGCAAGTACCGCCATTTTGTCGGGAGGCCAGATATTGCCGCCTTGACAGCTTCGTAGTTGGCATATTCGGTGTGACCGTCTTCGGCAGGAAGCTATTGCCCGATAGCAAGTGTGTCTTAGGCACAGTGCTGTTCGACGGCCCCCATCCCCTCTAACGACTCGTTGGTCCAATTGCACGCTTCCTTTCCGACCGTGGCTGCCTTCGGCAGCCACTTCCGACGCCACTACTTCGGCCAAAGACGCGTGGGGCTGCATGAGAGGCCCCATGAACGACTCTCCTAGAGGGCTGGCGCAGCGTCAAACGTGGTTGCACCACGCGAGGGGGTGGGGCGCCCGACCACAGACCCAATGTATATAGCTCGTTGTGAGCGCGACAGCCTCTTCCCTAACGACCATCCCCTCATTCGCGCCGACGACGGCCTTCGCACGCTCAAGTGCAGCGGCTAGGTTGTCTATAGCTTGCAAAGGGTCCATACTGACCCCGCCGCCCCCACCTCAGCTGAACCCGATGATCTTAAACGCCCATGAGAGGCGGACAACTGCCCGCAGTCCGCGCCAATAGACTTCTTAAAGAAAAGACGAGGAGCCCCATTCCCGGCCCGCCGCCAGCAGGTGTGCATGTACTTTATGCAAGTATACGCGACATGGTCGAAACCCTAAAAAAACTGCACATGGTTGAACGCTCGGATTTTGTACCAAAAACAGGGACACTTTTCTAACGGCGTGTCCTGTACCGTTTACGCTCTAATCTTGTCCCATTCCCTCCGCACACGCGCTGTATTTCCCAACTCAGATATAAAGCATCACGCACGTGCATTGTAACACTTGCGTAAACAAAATTGGCGTAACAATCGCCATTGATCACAGCGTGACACGGCGTACACGCCGCGGAAGGATTAACGTCGCCGGGCCAAATGTATTCATGTATTTAAAAGCAACATACAAGCGACGAGAGCTGTCGGGAGCAGCGTTCGGAGCGTTGCGCATGGACATGCTCGGGGACGAGAGGAGTAGACAGTGAATCGAAGGATTACACGCACCAGCGCACAGCTACACATGTAGCGGGGCGCAAGTAAGGCATGCTAAACATATGTGCAACGTCATGCCGGCTACAACTCTAGCTTGCTACCACGGCGCGCTACGTCACACCCCTTCTTTGTGTTTTTCCTCCCACCCACCCTACATGACCGTCGTACAATGCCCGCATCTCACCTGAGACAACATGGAGAACGTCCGCCACCGCCAACTGCAGCCAAACCACGCGGTGAAGGCGCTACATTTAAAGTTGACCCAAAGACATGGAAGATCAACGCGTATTTATCAACAATCATCAGGAGCAGTAAATATGCATGATAACCACATCATGCCCTAGGGGGTTGTAGCGGTGCGCTAGGCGGACGAGAGCCAAAGGTTGAGAGCAGGGTATGATGGCCCTAGGAAGGGTACCACACCACCCCAACTAAGTCGGGAGACAAAAACATACCAACTTCGGCATTTGAAATACATGAATGCAGATCTCGCATGACAAAGACTAGAACATCGTGGGGGACACCACCAAAATGCGGATGGACGAAAATATGCCTGCGATCGAGCTACGCGGGAATTCGGATCATTTAAACGGGGAGAAATCAAGGCAGCTAAGGCATCTGCCAGCAGTCTCGGAGACAAGTGACATTTATTTTGAAATTACGGAAATCTCCGGGTACGGTTAGTCAGACGTTGGCTCCATCAGGAGAAAATCGTCCGGAATAACGCCTGCACATACCCTGTCACCGGACTACGGATGGCACCCAATCTGAAATATATTACATAGTTATTCCATTTATTACGTATGCGATGACCGAGGCTGCGGAGGTTACAGGACTTTAGTGCAAAGTATTCGGGCACCATATGAACCGAAAAAGGAAGATAATGGGGCATGCCGAAAAGGGGCGATCCAGATTTCAGAAGGGGCCGCCGCAAGGCAGGGGCAAGGATCGCACAGTACAATGACCCCGACATGCTATGGGACTTTATATCGCACATGAGAGGCCGCTCCCTATGTCACCAGCCTACACAGACAGCACTCGCTCCAATCAGGGCAGTGGACAAGAACGTAGAGGAGATGGAGCAATAAGCAGGCCGCTGCCGGGCAAGCACATGAAAAAGCAACCCTCTCGAGGCCAGTAGGTCCCTTGCTATTCCCCCCTTCGCTGCAGCCGGCATAGTGATTCCTCGTGAGCAAAGCCCCTCATACAACACTATGTCGCCAGCCCAGCCCCAGCCCCAGCCTCGAGTGTGGTAGGGAGGCTGTGAGAGACACGGCCCTTCAGTTGCCTTAGCACGGAGGGATCCCATCCCATCTCCCCCCCCCCCCCCCCCCCGCCCCGGCAGCCCACCCCCCAGCAGAGCAGCGGCATATCAGTATATGCTAAGCCCTTGTTACTGCATGTGTTGTACCCATCCTTTGGTCTTCAACGGACTGCATGCTACGGGTACCGCCAACCCGGCCCAAACCGGTTCATGTAGTCGGGCCGTGAGCCAGCTGGCCTGATGCCCCCAAGAACACGGTTGTAACCAATTTCAATTTCAATGTTTCCAACCCAACACTGTAAGCACGCGCTATAGACAGAGCCAGACTACCTGGGGATGTACATGCACAAGTGTATGGACATGGCGCGTTGTGTGATGTGGCATAGCCAGTGCGATTCACCAGTGAAGCGGCATTGGACACACCCTCACTCCGCAATTTGCTCTCTGTACACTTTTCCGTACAATGTGATGCGGCAATTGCTGCCCCACAGAGTCGCCCGGCGCATGAGGGCCTGACACTGCCCGCCTGCTTCACAGCCGGGCTTGCGTTCCTCCAAAGCTTCCCCGGCCTAAAACGCCAAGGGGCAGCTCTTGAGGAGCTCGTGGTGCTCCTTCTCGTGGTGCGAGAGAGTCACCGCGGGCGGCCCCCCCGGCATGCGCAGGCAGAGGACCCGGGCGCCGTTGTGCGCCGCCACGTGCAACGCCGCCATGTTGACGTCCAGCTGCAGCCCCAGCTCGATCGACATGTCGCACGCCAACCCCGCCGGCCGCCACGGCTCCGGGCCCGCGGTCATGACCTGCTCCCAGCGGAACTCCTGGCTGGCGGTGTGCCGCGTGTGCGCGCCGCACGAGTGCCAGCAGCCCGGCACCGCGCACTGGTTGAAGCGGCAGATGGGCGCCTCCCGGCTGCCAGTGCGCACCAGCGCCGTGTGCTCCCAGCCCGTCGAGTTGCACGGGACGGGCGGCACCAGCGGCCGGCGCGACAAGAGCGACGCCACCTGCGGCAGGGCCCACCGGCACAGGGCACCCGTTCGCTTTCAGCGGTCGCAGCAAAGTGCGGTAGGTACGGGTGGGGTGGACGGCGCAGTGTGGATTGCCAGCAGGTGAGCCCATCCTTAAATAATACTATAAAAAGCTAATCATCATAAATGAGGAGCTCTTTTATGTATACGTTTCATTGGAGAGGTGCAGCTTTACAAAAAAACAGAGGTTCGGTGGGTCTAGTTCACTACGCGTATAGATAGGGGCAGTGCGCCCCGCAGGCAGTTTGGGGTGCACGGAGAGAGAAAGAGAGAGAGAGAGAGAGAGAGAGGGTGGCGGGCAGTCTGTCTGCCCCACCTTGAACAGCGCCGTCACAGCGTCCCTCCAGGCCTCCTTGCTGGTCGGTACATCCTCCGACGCGATGCGCACCACGTGGTCGCCGCGCAGGCTGGGCAGCGTGCCGCCCACCGCGCCGCCCTCCAGCAGGCCGGTGCGCTCCACCGTCTCGTTCCAGAAGCCGTACGCCGCGAGGCAGAACTTCTTGGCGGGCCCGCGCTGCGCGCCGACGCAGTGCAGCGCGGGCTGGTGCTCCTGATGGGGGCGAGAGCAACTCGGAGGTTAAGGGGGGCTACCCCGCTGTTGTGAAGCACCTCGCCACTGCAGATAGTGGTGTTGTCAGGCTACTCGAGGCATATGGTTTTAGACCAGGGTGGCGCGCGATTCGCGCCGTCGCAGCTCACCAGGAAGCCGGGCTGGTCATAGTAGCCGAGGTACTGCGGGAAGCTGGCGAAGATGAAGCTATGCCCGCGCAGGATGACCAGCGACTCGGTGGTGCCAGGCCCGGCGCCGGGAACGGAGGCCTCGATGGGCGCCTCGTTGCCCGCGCTGCGAGGCAGGGGTGCATCAAGCCGGAGCAGGGTCAGGCTACTGGCAGCACCACCACCGCCACGACTGGCATCATCGGCATCATCATCGTCGCCGCCATTCCCACCACCGGCAACATAGCAATCAGCGAATATCACCACCACTGGCAACACCTCAATCACGATCACCACCAAAGCTGGCACCACGATCACCGCCACCGTCCACACTACCACCACTGGCAACACCGCCATCACCATCACCACCATAATCACCTTAACAATTACCATTACCGGCAACATCATCACCATCAACATCACCCCCCACCATCACCAACAACCATCATCTCCACCATCACCACTACTTGAAATACCGTCACCACCACCACCGGAAACATCCTCATCATCACCACCACAATCATCATTACCATTACCATCACCAACACCGGCAACATCATCACCGCCACCATCACCACCACCGTCGCCATCACCATCACCACCACTGGCAACATCTCAACCACCATCACCACCAAGGGTGGCACAACGATCACTGTCAATACCATTACCACAGGCAACATCGCCATCGCCACCATCACCATCACCAGCACCATCACCTCCACCATCATCAACATTATCATCATATCCATTACCGTCATCACTATCATCACAATTATCATCAGAATTGCCAAGGATGCCAATGACGGGCCGGCCCACCCCAGACAACGCCGAGAGTTCACTCACCCCATTTTGGCGACGCCGGCCTTCTCAGCATCGGTCAGGTACGGCCCGTTCCGGTGAGACTCTTTGCGGGACTCCTGGCCGATGACCGCGCCTGCGAGAGCAGGGACCAATTGCAGCGCCAGGGGTCATTGACGTGCACCGCACACGCCCCCATTACACCACGTGATGGCACAGAGCTCTGCATTGGCAAAAGCGCTTAAAATACCTATATATATACCTATATATGTATATACCCATAATACCTGTACATATATATATATATATATATATATATATATATATATATATATATATATATATATATATATACATATATATATATATATATCAACCCTGAAAACCACAAGCCTCACCCCGAAGCTGTCTGATACTGCGTGGGCCCGGTCGCAGACGCGTCTGTTGTACCGGTAGCATTCTACTCATCCAATTGCTATCCCCTCATGCTCCAAGCGGAAAGACGCCTATGGCAGGAAGCAGGCGGTTGTCCAAGGCGGGGGGGGGGGGGGGGGGGGGGGGGTTACTTAGGATGGCGTCCCCAAAGATGGCTTGGTCCCAGATGAGCAGGGACCCCGGGCCAGGTGCGACCTGCGAGGCAGCCAGTGGGGGGGGGGGCTGAGATGGGGTGGGCAGGGGGGCGGACGCCGCAGCAGCGCCACCTGACCGCATGTGTGGGACTTTCCCAACACGCGCACCTGCTTGCCGCTGCGGGAGAAGACAGTGGCTTGCGGATTCAGGCCCTCCAGGATGCGGCGGACGGTCTCCTGCCAGCCGCCCATGAGCGGCGGGGATGGTGTCAGCCTCCTCGGGGGCACCCTGAACGAACGAAGTAAAATGAATGGGGGAAGGGGGGGGGGGGGGGGGGGGGGGGCACCTGGAACATCCATAGCACCGCGCCGTCGCGCTTCACGCCCTGGGCGTACACGAGGCCAAGGTTGCAGATGGTGCCGTCGCCCTGGCAGATCAGCTGGTGGCCTGAAGTGAACGCAGACGGGAGGGCACAGGAAGATGGCCGGGCTCAGCGGCCGAGCGCGGGGCGGGGCGCTGCTGCTGCTCGCCACCGCACTGAAGCACCCCTCCGGTGGCTTGGTGGCCTGGATAGTCACCCGGGGTGGACGCTGCCCAGCGTGCCTGTACACTACACACATCAAGACAGTATACCATCCAAATCCGACAACGCAAGCGCACCACACGTATGGGAATCTCGTCGTGTCTAATCAGGAACGCCCGCAAGTCAGCGATACACAAACATGAACAGAATTGGCTATTCACTGCCGAAAGCACCAAGCTTAGGATTTGCTACATATAATGTTTTTCATAACCCCCCCCCCCCCCCCCCCCTGGCCCGCTGGGCGCACAGTGGAAGGAGGAAACTACCTTATTATTATTTACTTTGAAAAGTGTCAGAATACACCATACCCCAAAAACTCGCAGATATTCCGACTTGACGATGTGAAGCGGTTTTTTTTTTTAAGAGACAGCGTTTTTTCTGCGATTCGTATTAATTGGAAAGGTGCAAAGTTGGAGTGCCATTAGCCATTACCGCAACATGCTGAGTTGGTGGATGTATGATTTGTGTGTGTGTGTGTGTGTGTGTGTGTGTTATGTTTCGCTGTTGGCGCGGCACTTTATGACATCTCAGCATGAATGGCGCGAGCACAGCGCAACAGGCGGCTTACCCGCCAGCCGCCCTGTCTTCATGTCGGGGTAGAAGCTGCGCGGGAACGCGACGTCCACGTCCGTCAACATTACGTTGACGCCCGCCTCCAGCAGCACCGCGGGGTAGTGCATCTTGAGGATCTGAGCGCAGGTCGGGGCCGCGCACATATGCGTCAACGCCACCCGCAGTTCGGCGGCGCGTTGGGGCGGTGTCTTAGGCACTGCATGCAGCCCCACGCCCGGATGGGGAGCGCAGCCAGCGTGCAGGCGCAGCCGCACCTGCAGCTTCTTGTACTTGGAGACTTTCAGGCCGTGGTGGGCCCAGCCCGCATGCTCGGCGTGCCTGCAAGCGGTGGTAATTGTGAGGCAAGGAAGGGGGGGGGGAGAGGCATGGGATGGGTCGTAGAGGGGATGGGCAGGGTAGGGCGGCTGGGAACGCACTTGTTGCTCCACACGCAGCCGCTGGGCTCGCCGGGCAGCACCAGCTCCAGAGCCTATGGCAGGCATTGCGTGGCTGAGCTGGGTCAGAGGGGGGACGAGGAGTGCACACTGTCTCAGGGGTGGAGGGGGTGGGGGGGGGAGGCACCTCGTTGAAGGTGTCGCAGACTTCCTGGGTGGGCGCCAGCATGAGCCAGTGCGCGAGGCCGACAGAGTGCAGGTTCAGGATGTAGTTGAGCGCGACGGTGAAGAAGCTCTGTTCCGCGATGAAGTAGATGATCTCGCCCTGCCGGAGGGCGAGGCCAGCTGTGAGCTGGAATCGAGAGTGGGAGGGGGCGGGGGCGGGGGTGCTGTTAACCTGTACGATAGAGAGTGGGTTTCTGAACCGGGCGGCCGTTTATGGGTATGTGCAGAACTGTCTCGATGCCAACCAGGCACCCCGTAGCACCCTGCAAGATTACGTCTGCGTGCTGTTTGCATGTAGGCAAAGAGTGCGCACAAACTGATGCCCAAAAGGAACAATACACGCCGAACCCAAAGCGTTGTGGCGGTACAACTCAGCAAGTGGCGTTTTCGTTTTCGTTGGGCGGCATCCGGCAGGAGGGGTGCCATGCAGGACAGGTCCGCCGCCACGGTGCGGAGGCGGACCTTATAGGCCCGCGCCGCAATGGTGGCCTCCAGCACGCCCGGCGCCTCCAGGTCGCCCTGCGCGGCGGCCACCTTCCCCACGCTGCGGAAGGCCTGCCAGTCCTCCGGCGCGGCGGTATCGCTGTGAGGCGCCGCTGGCACGGCCACGGAGTCGATGGCGCTCTCCGCCCCGCTGCGGGCGCTGCTTGTCAGTAGTAGCAGCAGGAGCAGCGAGGTGGGCCGGGCGGGGCGGGCCATCTGCGGAGGGGGTGGCCATGCGTGTGGTCAGTCGTGCATGCGGGTGGAGGTGGGGCTCGGCCGGATGCATCGGCAACGGAGCAGGCAGCATCTGAGGAGCGGGCCTGTGCGCTGTCGCAGGGTTGGTGGGGGAGGGACGGCTGGCGAACAGGGCTGTGCCCAAGACACCTGTGGGAGATGACATCTCATGACAGGAATATATTTGGCAGAAGCGCAGCGCTGTGATTTAACTTCTCCTTATGCCTTCAGAACGTCACACACCTGTACAACTCTGTTCATGGTGCTGAAGTGATGCATGACAGGAGTGCATACAAAAGGCAACATATGCAGTGCGATAGCCATTTAGTGAGTATAGAGGTTCAGCAAATAGTTGCTATGATACTTGAAATGCGATACTTGAGATGGTATTCAGCAACTGTGCCTGGAAAACGGTCGCCCGTGCTCACTCAGTCCTATTGACCCCCCGGAGCGAGGATGCCTCCCCCCCCCCCCCCCCCCCCCCCCCCCCAACCTCCACTCCCCCACATGCGCTCCCCGGGGCAGTGGAGTCGCGTCGCCCGGTTCAGCTGCAGCTATGCGCGAGTGGGCTGCACCCGTCAGCGGCACGGGGCGTTCGTCCGGCTCACGCGGCGACCCCTCGCCGCCTGGTGCACCCCACCGCGACCAGCAGGCCGGAGGTGCGCAGCGGGCTCACCGCAACAGTCGGTGTGACTGTCGAGACGCCGGCTAGACGCTGGGCTGGCGGAGCCGCCTGCTGCCTGCTTGGCTTTGCTATCTCGAGGAGGCCGATACGTGGGGTCGACCCAACTTTGTATGGTCGTTGCCGCTCACCTGCTGAGAATCCACGGTGGTGTGTAGTGTTTATAGTGACGATGATGTGACGAACGTGCTGAGGAGCAGCAGATGATGTTTGGGTGTCGGGCGACGTTGCGACTGATGAATTTCCGGAGGGCCTTTTCAGGATTGCGGGCTAATATTATTTGCCTCTTTTCGCAAATAAACGCGAGTACTCAGTCTCTAGCGACTACTCATATAATCTGCTGCTACCCGTATCTTATTGTTTTCAGTTAATATATGCTAGTGACTGTCGGTCGCAAACATGAATGCTATACCGGAATACATTCGCTAATATGGCGGGGGTCTGAAAACAATAGGAAGTTTTTACTTACTCTATCTGACGATGAAGGAAACCGAAAATATAATATCCGCGATATAATTGCGTTTATTTTTCATGAAGCTCTCTGTACTTCTAGCAGTTCGCAAGGGTTTATATATGCTCAGTTTATATGTGTGTTCGTCCGAGGCGCGGATAGCGAATATGGAGTCGCCAGTCCTTTCTAGACGGATGTTTCATCCGCCAACATACGTGTGTTGCGATCGCCACCCAACTGGGAGTCTGCCGATATCATCCGGAGAATATATGCAAAGTATGATTACATGAGCTAGACGCAATAATATATCCGGAGAATATATTATAGTCGTTAGCACTGCACTGCCACAGCATGGAGCCGTCAGGCCCGATGAAAGACAAGCACAGGCCGGCACTCCATACCTCGCACCACCCCAGGCAGCGGAGTCGACCGGCCCGCTTGTGCTTGCGCTCCTTGTTGCTACTGGGGTCCATCTGGGCCGCTGCAGTGGGGCAGCACTGCTAGGAGCGGCGGGAGCACGCGCTCGCGGGGCACCTGGGGCTCGGGCGGCATTATGTCCGGGCGGCCCGCGCGGGTGCTCAACATCGTGGACAGGCCGCTGCCAAAGGGTAAAAATGAGGTGGGTGTCTGAGGGAGGGGAAGAGGGGCGTTCAGGCTGCCGCGGTTTGCCCCTACTCCCCTGCAGACCCACGGTTCCCTCCTCGCCCCTGACAATCACACCCCGGCTGCTGCTGCTACTGCCCGGTGTTTATAAACTAAAATAACGGAACACAGGTCAGCCTCAGCGCGTTCGCCTTCCTGTTCAGCGAACTGGTGCAGTACAGCCAGAAGAATGTGACAAATATTACAGACCTACAGCGCAAGTAAGCTGCCCGCCTGTCCCCCTGTATTCCCCCCTTCCGCCCATATCCCAGCGCCACTGGTCTCACAGTAGCCGCGGCCGGTGCTGCTGCCGCAGGCTGGAGGAAGCCGGCCACGGTATCGGGGTGCGCCTGCTGGAGGTGCTCTGCTTCCGTGACAAGCAGTGCCGCCGCGAGATCCGGCTGCTGGAGCTGCTCAAGTTCATCATCAGCAACGTCTGGCGCTGCTGCTTCAATAAGGCCGCGGACGCCCTAGAGCTGAGCAACGACGTACGCCCCCCCCCCCCCCCCCCCCCCCCCCCTCTTCCTCCCTAACTATGCCCATCATCATCACCGTGACCATGCCCATCATGCCTGAACGAATTTTCTGTGTCACCCAGCCAGCTTTTTCAAAATACGGACCGATGCTGTAACATGTATCTGGCGGAAACGGTCCCACCGAAATATTTGTATTTCATGCGTTGACCCGCCCTTACCCCTCCCTGTTGCGCCGCCATCCCATCAGGCGGACGATGAGTACATGATCATCGACAAGGACCTGCTGGTCAACAAGTTCATCAGCGTGCCAAAAAACTACGGGGACCTCAACTGCGGCGCCTTTGTGGCAGGGATCGTGAAGGGCGTGCTGGACTCGGCGGGCTTTCCCAGCAGGTGCGGCCGCCCTCCCCCTATCACCGTCTACCATCACCGTCCCCGCGCGGCAGGCCCGGTTTCCACCCCCCAAACTGCACTGCGCTCATACCCGCCCCGGCTGCGCAATCCCCAGGGTGTCGGCGCACTTTGTGCCGGTGGCGGGCAGCGAGCAGTCAAAGACCGTCATACTGATGAAATTCGACGCGGCGACCATGCAGCGGGAGGCGCGCATGGGGTGACGCTCAGACGGCCGCCCGTCTGCATGACCGCACCCTGCTGGCTGTAAGCACGCATGCGCTGCTGAGCTGGACGGACACGCGGGGTAGTTTGGGGAAGGGGAGGGGAGAGCAGGGGATGGGAGCTGGAGGGCCGGGGCGGCGCGGACAGGGACTCCTGGCGGATGATTGCAGACTCCGATTAATGGGTGGCAGGAAGCTGATGTATGCGGCCCCTGATGCAGCTATCACTGCGCGAATGACTTGAGACCATTTCCCAGGACGTATGCAGTTCGCGTTATCCTTGTGTCTACGCAGGAGTCGGCGTGGGTCCCCAGCAACGGTGTCAGGAGTGAGTTGTGCTGCACTCAGGGCCAGGCTCGGATGGCGCCAGCGGGGAGGGCCCTCAGCAGGTAGAGTGTCGGCATTTGCTGACAGAAGACCAGATAGACGCCGGCTCTGGCCTGTCTGTCTGTGTTGGCGCCATGGCCTCTGCGGTACCAACATCTGCCCAGTGAGCCGCCGCTCATGAGCCTTCCATCCTCCGTGGCACGCGCACGGCCACACCGCCTGCATCCCTGCTAGTATCTGCAGGCGAGATGCCTTGGTGCTCGTTCGCTGGCACCAGCGCCACCGGTGGGCTTGCAGGTATAATGAGGTGGGCATGGATGGCAGGCCAGGGGCCCTCCGATTTCCACCATCACGGGCGCCATCCGCGCGCATGCGGGTCGGCCCATGGCCACACCCAGCCAGAGGGGCCTCGCTCAGCTGCGACGGCAGCCATTACCCCAACTAGGGGAGACAGTGTACAGCTGGTCCAGGCCCCGCCCTCGGTGCGGCTGTGGGAGGGAATGCCTCGTGGGGCTGATGAGCAGGGCGCGGCCCCAGTCACCAATGCGCGCATGCACGGCTCTCGTGTCCGCAAACTGCAGCTCCTCAGACAGGCGATCCGCCAGGACTGCTGTCGCCATCGATCAGGTTGCCATCCTCGTCATCGCAGCACTCCTGCGCCGGCGCCTGCGGGTTGCGCGCCCGATCGTACGCAGCCACGCCCAGCTGCGCATCACAGAACGCCGCCAGCTCGTATGCCAACCGCTCCGCGTGCTCAAACACAAAGCGCGCCGCGCTGGCGGCCACGCCCGCTTGCCAGGCGGAGTCACTGGTGCGGGGGGCCACCGCGACGCTGTCCTCTCGGCGCCGCTTGCCGCGACGAGCGTCCAGCTTCTGCTCCGGCTCCTCTAGGTGCGCCGCCACCAGGTGGGTTAGCAGCAGGTCCACATCCTCCTGCATCGTCAGAGCCTGGGCAGATGCGGTGACAGAGCTGTCAACCCTCACTGTGGAGGGGCTGATGACAGACAGGGTTGCAGGCAGATGTTATGAGCTGTAACGCAGCGCCGCAGCAATGGAATACACACTCAATGCCTCAGTAAACATCACAGTAACTGTCACATACGAACGGTGGTTCTATAGCTCAGAAAGGGGGGAGGGGGGGGGGGGGGGGGGCGGGGGGAGGGGGGGGGGGGGGGGGGGGGCACCTGCAGTTCGCGCCGCAGCCACGCCTCCGCCTCGGCTCGCCAGACGCGGGGCGGCAGTTTTGCGCCAGTGGACGTTAGCGGTGGCGCGCGCGGCGAGGAATAGGCGGCACGTCGGCGGCGGTGCGCGGCGCTGAGCTCGAAGTCAGCGGGCGGGGCGGCGGCGGTGGCGCCGGGCACCCAGTGCCGCCGGTAGCAGCCGCTGTCCATGACGTCGTGCAGCACGCAGCTGTAGCCACGCTTACACAGTGGGCAGGCGAAGGCCGACTCGCCGGGATCCGCTGGCGGGTGCGCGGCCTGCGTCTCGGTCCAGGCCAGAATGCAATGGAAGCAGAAGCGGTGGTAGCAGGTCGCCAGGAAGGACTCCTCCGCGACCGACATCACTTCGTGGCATATTGGGCACTCGGCGCCGTCGGGGACAAGCAACCGGTCCAAGTATGATCCCGACATTCTGTCGCCACCGGGGCTCATACGCACAGCGCGGTGACCGGTGCCCTCATAACCGCCTGCGGCACTGCCTGTGCCCTCTGCTGGTGGCCGCCGTTCTAGCTGCCGGTCGTGTACCGGGTACGGATTGTGTTTATGATGCCTCGTGAGGCGAGCAGGCGGCGATGCGCGTATTTTTTGTCCTCTTTCTAATGTCGTCCAATGCGCATGCAAAACTGTAGCCGGCGCCGGTGCATACCAGGGTTGGGCATAAGTGACCCCTGGGTCGCTTATGTCATAACATAAGTACTTATGACATAAGTACATAATTATGTTATGATCCGGCATAAGCGGAATTATGCCTTATGTTATGACATAATTTTTGAATAATTATGCTCATAACATAATTATGCCATAATTTATGGCATAAGAAGTGAGGAAGTGGCCGAAATACACCGCCACCGCGACCTTTGTATGTCAGCTCGTACTTGGGGAACAGCTTGGAACCGTTACGATAGGGCCAGCTCAGCCATCGGCTCAGCCCACGTCTTGGCGTTCAGCTCCTCCACAGTCGCACAGAAGGGCCCCTCTCTCGGAAACTTCGGGTGCAGCTGGTTGGTTTTCGAGCCGAAACACAAAATACGGCATATTGCCTCTCCAGCGGACGAGCCATCCACAATCTCGCAGTCGTCAGCCTCCCGGGAAGAGTTGTCGACGAATAAGCCCCAGTAAGGCGACTTCCTGCGGGTCGCGTGCGATCCCCATGACGCCTGAAGACTCTTCTTCACTAGCTCAATCCGTGCGCGCGCGCGGCGAATGCCCTCAGCAGTTCGTGTGTCCGAAGCGCCGCGTTCAGCCTTATCGGAAGCCGGGAAGTTCGAATAATCGTCGCTGTTGGGGCGGTGGCGGTGGCAGCAGCCGCAACGGGGTGGTGCGGCGGCGGGTGTCTGCTCACTAGCGGCGGGTGAGGAGCCGCCATCGCCCGTACCGGAGCAAATCTCGCTGCGAACCGCAGTATGGCGCGACAGTACGGACCTCCAAGCGCATGTAGACATGGCGGAGCCCGTCAACGTTGCCTCGTCCTTGCCCGTTGGGGGTGTTGGTGTGGTCATGGCGGGCGCCTGTGCGCCTGCTGGCAAGGTGCTGGATAGCGATCCGGCGGGAAGATTGCCTCTGCGACGGTCGTCTGTGTGCCGGCATCACGAGTATATTACTTATAATTTCGTACTATCGCCTCGTACAGTAACACCTCGTACATAGGTACTGTATCTACGAGCAGTACGCAGTCTGCGGGGGAGCCAACTGCGGGTTTTCGCAGCTAGACAGCGTAGATTTTGCATCAAAATGTACGGGGTCGGCTGGGACCGAAAGATCCACGACTGGTACGGGGCCGCCAGACCGGATGGTGTCCGGAAAGGCGCCGCGCGTCCCGAGCCCCCGCCGGTGTTTGTAAATTACATGCCACCAGCGATCACGTGGCTCATCAGGACAGTACATTCCGCTATGCTGCTCTCGGCCTCTCATCACGGCTAAGACGCTGGGAAAGCCTGACCAATTGCTGCCGCACCTGGGCTTATCGGACACGCAACACCCCTGTGGGATGACGTATATCAAATTGATATTCGCTCCCCACCTCAGGTGCTTTCACAACTAACCAGACTATCCCTAATCTAAATCGAGCAGCATCCGGAAACGTACTACACAAGCGAATAATTGTCTCCGGGCGGGTGGGTGGGAGACAATATAGTCGGGTGCCTTCCAACAACTGAAGGCGCCCTCGGTCCGCGGCCGCCCTTTATACTCGGTTAAAGGGCGCCGCCGGACCGGCGCCGGCCGGTACTGGCGTACCGGGCCGGCAGGGTCGTCACTTAACCCTGACGGCGCTGCGAAAACCAGGGTTTCCTAGGTCGTTCCTCCCAAGGAAACCCTACAGTTTTCGCAGCTAGACAGCGTAGATTTTGCATCAAAATGTACGGGGTCGGCTGGGACCGAAAGATCCAACAGATGAAAGAACAGTGGCCGGTCTGGCGGGGCCCGTACACGGACATAAGCGAGCCAAGTTACACAGGGAATTAAAATCAATTAGGTACAGATACAGGGATGGGGCATCACCAGTACGGTATAAAACACCCTAGGACGGGACTTAAGTTGCTTCCCGGGGGGGAATCGAGTCAGTGTCGGATGGTGAACCGTCACCGTCACCATCGTCCAGTTCGTCCTCTTCGGCAAGCGACAGGATCGCTCGCGACACGGATAAAACGTGCTCTTCATCCAGCCCCATATAGCGGAGCTGAGCAGAGGTTGACTTCCAGCCACCATGCTGGCCCCATGTTGCGAACGGGATGTCTGCGTTAGCGGCGGCGGAAGCGCCGCCACTTCGGCTGGACTGGGTGCCGAACCGGGACAGGAAAGCGGATTCAGTCATCGCAGGGGTGAGTAGCGGGCCCAACCACCGTGCGAGGTAGCGTCTGAATGTGGGGTACTCAATAGGGGAGGATGAGGGAACCATCCCTAGCTCGCCCTTGTGCCGTAGGACTGTGCCGCTGAACCCCGGGAACACTGGCAGGATGGGTGTTGCCCAGCGGATCATGACTGCCTGGTACCGTCGCAGGAGTCCATAAACGCACACCACGGCGCCGTGCATCTTGGCGACCCGCACCTTGCCACACAGGCGGTGCTGGTCGTTCTTGCGCTTCACGAAGCGGAATTCTAGGTAAGTCGGGAGGAAGGAGACGTCCTCCCACCGGAGGACCCGGAGGTCGATGTAGCGGCAGAAGCCGGCAAAACTGACGGCTGCGGCAACTGCCACTATCCAGGAACAAATACCCGAGTCGTCCTTGCAGCGAAGGCGGACCAGCTTCGCGATGTCAGACCATGCGAAGGGCTCTTTGGCGTTCTTCACGGCGAGCCCCAGGGTGCGCTTGGCTGCTGCCCGGACAGAGGTGCAACACGGGGACAAGGTAGGGCTGGGATGCATATTCAGCCGATGCATCTGCGATATAGCCGCCGACGCAGACCTGATCACTGAATAGCTGCTGGTAGAACGGGCGTCCAACCGAGCTTGTAAAAACATAGCCACCACAATCGGGGCTGCTGGCATTGGGCACATGGGAGGTGTCCGAGCCTCGCAGAACATCACAAAGCGATTCCATATGTAGGCATAGCCACGATTAGAGCCAGCAGCCCACTGTTGCGGAGCTGAAGAGATCAAAGCATTAAACAGAGATGTGCCGGCCACATCGGAGGGAGCCACCGGGTTACACGGCCAGGCGGATGTACACCCACGGGTGATGGCTGACTCATGGGCCGTGACTGTCACACCACTGCGGGTGGAGGCAGCGATGGCGTGCTGGGGTGCGCCGCGCGCTGGGCCGGCAATCGATGCGCAGAGCAAGGACGCGCCAGTTCCTGGAGCAGCTCGGGCGGCTGTTACCACTGCCCTCGCCAGAACTGAATAGCTCCTCGCCGCTGTCGAGCATGACCCAATCGACCACACAGTCAGCCAGGTGCCTACCGTCAGGCGCTACTAAAGTCCACCAGGACTGACTAGGCCATAGCGGTACTATGACTGTAGCGACTGCGCGGTCAGCTTTCAGCTTGCGCACAACTCGGCCAATG
This sequence comes from Tetraselmis striata, assembly GCA_006384855.1. Taxonomy (NCBI): domain Eukaryota; kingdom Viridiplantae; phylum Chlorophyta; class Chlorodendrophyceae; order Chlorodendrales; family Chlorodendraceae; genus Tetraselmis; species Tetraselmis striata. Next base: position 4,693 of record VCJN01000126.1, on the reverse strand, counting down.
CAGCTAAACGGAGCGTAAATCCAATTATTCACATTACCACCCCAGAAGTGGCTGAAAGCATCGACTCCTTCGCATCCTGGGCACCAGAACCGTGAGTAGAATCTCGGTACTTGATGGTTCAGGTCGGATGCGAACCGGTCGACATGGTGGATGCCCCACTTCAGGCTGAGGCGCCGGAAAAACTTGGGCAGCAGTTGCCAGTCATCTTTGTCGAGCATCTTGGAAATCTCGTCGGAGTCCGGATTCTCATCCCGGGACGCCCACACAATAGAGAGAGATGCTCCCAAGGAGAGACACAAGAGGTAGACTTGTTGAGCGACAGAGTTCAGCGACAGGCTCGAGCGAGAGCCGTGCCGGCAAACCGGTAGCATACTTTTGTTATCCACCTGGACTTGCACTCGTCTGCCTGCGATCAGGTGTGACAGGGACTTCAAAACGAAGAGAAGACCACGAGTCTCACGGTGTGTCGAGGATTCGACGCGTTCCCACGGAAGGAAGAAGCCATGAGCTTTCGCGACGGGGTCTGAGCTGCCATCAGTCGGTCTGGCTAAACCGCCCCAGCCGATGCCTGAAGCATCACACTCCAGAAAAACGGACACTTTGCTGTCCAGGTCAGGTACGATGCGCCCAGTAAACTGCTGCCTAGACACTCGGGCCCAGAACCGTAGCTCTTCACGGGATTCCTCAGAGAGGGCAACGTGGTGACCCCACTGTTCTGCTTGCGCAATGTTGGCATACAGACCTCTAGAGAAGAGGCGAGAAACTGGGCCCAATGCCAGCCCCATGGAAATCAATTTCCCAGTACAGCTGGCCAAGAACTTGACTTTATGGCGCTTGCGGTGGCCATGCAGTAGGGACTGGATGTCAAGCTGAAGGGCATCCCATCGTTTCTGAGGCACAGAGAAGGTGCCGGCCACGGTGTCCAGGTCAAACCCCAGGTGGGTGATGGTGGGGCTAGGGCGCAGACTGGATTTTTTGAAATTGATGTTGACATGGGCGCGCTCAACATCGGCCAGCACTTGCTGAGTCGTTAAGTGCGCCTTTCTGACAGAGCCAGAGATGAACAACCAGTCATCCAGGTAGCAGAGCATCCTGATGCCCTTACTGCGCCAGTGTCGCACCAGAACTCCCATGACTTTAGAAAAGCAGCGAGGGGCATCAGACAGCCCGAAGCATAGAACTCGCCAAGTGTAGAATCTTCCTCTCCATTCAAACCCGCTGTAAGGCGCAGCTGAGTCATGGAGGCGGACATGGTAATAGCCCTGGGTCAGGTCCATGCTGGTCAGCATGTCGCCGGGATTCACCAGGTCTGACAGCTTAGATAACGACTCCATCCTGAAGGGAGTGAAAACTAAGTGTTTGTTGACATGCCGCTGATCGCAGATCAGCCTAAGACCACCATGGGGTTTGGGGACCACACCCAAAGGGTTCAACACCACAGGGCGCACAGGTTCCTCTCTGATATGGCCCAGCGGCAATAACAGAGCGATCTGCCCATCAATGAAATCGGGGTGCTGCAGCGCGGAAGGGTGATTTGGCAGGTGGCTGGGTGGTGCCGGACCATCAGCCCAGTTCATACGGTAGCCATGCCTGACCCAGTCTCTGACCTGACTGTCTCTGACTGAATCAGTAATGCTGTCCCAAAATTGCCAGCCATCGCGGATCACACCAGCCGATTCCACAGGGGAATTGACGTCCAGAGCTGGCTCATGAGGGAGCTCAAAATTAGCCGACGATAAAACTGTCACAAAATGCCAACGCCACAGACAGCATCATAGTGGTCAGCAAGCAGCTTGGATGACTGCTGCATGAATCAAACAGTGAGTTTGAAGTCACAATCGTCTGAAACTGAAAATAACAGAATTTTCAAATTAAATATCGCTCCGACACAACGAGAGATATGAATCGTCACACAGGGTGTGCCGATCTTCACACGAATGCATCGTCAGCCAACTTAAGAAAAGTTGAGGAGACAACTGCCAGGGGCAGCAAAGAGTCACAGGGGACATCATGTACATTACATACGAGGTATCTCTCAAAGATACACCATCTAACAGGTGACTCTCTCGGAGGAGATTAGAGCTGCTATAACACGAGCCTGAGCTCAGCTCCCGGAGGAGGGCAAACAGCTGCCCGGAGGCCTAACTGCAGCTACACGAACACCATCACTGGCCAGGCCAGGAGGACCGCAGACTCCGCAGCTTCAGCGACGAGCACTCGGGCAGTCCCTACTGAAGTGTCCTTTCCTCTGGCAGCGATAGCAGGTGATGTCTGCAGCAGAAGATCGACCAGAAGGAGGCTTCTCCTCGCGGCGGCCGCTCTCCTTCCGGTTGTCGCTCCCGCGGCGAAACGATTCTGGCTTGCGAGAAGAGGAAGAAGGCTTGGCGCGCGAAGAAGAAGAAGAAGGTTTCTTGGCCTTGACCTTCTCCAGCGCCTTCTTCAGCTCCTTGTTGTCGGCTGAGCCCTTCTCGCCGAGAGGGTCCACAGCATCGAACTCCTTGGCGACTTCTGCGCCGTACTCGTGCTCTACATGCAGCCTCTTGCCACGTTTGTTAATCCGAAGAGCCACAGTAGTGCACAAAGCTAGAGCCGCGGTAATCGACTTGAAAAGCTCCGCAGACGAAGCAGGCGAAGAAGCAGGAAGATCGGTGCCGTCCTCCACTAAGTCACGCAGAGGCTCCTCCGCCGGTGCCAAAAAGTCATAGATCTGGAAGACGTCGTCTAGGTCGCGCTGAAGGTTACGAGCATCAGCGGTATGGCGGCGGTGAACCTTACCATCTTTGTCTAGCCATCCATCCTCAGGAGCGTTGATGAGGCGAGATGGAGCTTCCACCGCCGGAGGTTGAGCAGGTCTCTTGCCCTTGCGGTCGTAGTCGGCGTCCCCCTCCGCAACGCGTTTCGAAGCTGAAGCCGAAGTAGACGGACCGCTCGACGACGCGACTGCCTGCCTAAGCTCAGAGACCTCACGTTCAATACGGAGTAGAGCAGCAGACGTATCCGCTACTGCCTGTCTAGCGGCGACAAGAGCGTGAGATTCAGCTACCCCGTCTACAGGTGGAGTGTCACCACCTAGGACAGTGAGATGGTTTTCGCGGGTAACGAGTTGCTCACGAAGAGCTCTGCGAGAGTCCAGTAACTCGTTCCAGACGAGTTCAAACTTGTCCACTGCTAAAACAGAGACGAGAACGCAAGGCGACAGCACCACAAGCGAGACAAGAAGCCACGCCCAAGACGGACTCGCGGAGCGAGCCATGGTGAGTGCCGGGATCAAACACACTACAGAACGCAGAAGAAATTTGAATTTTTGTAGTCGAAGATAAACGAAAAATGTACCAGTCGTAGAAGACAATATAGTCGGGTGCCTTCCAACAACTGAAGGCGCCCTCGGTCCGCGGCCGCCCTTTATACTCGGTTAAAGGGCGCCGCCGGACCGGCGCCGGCCGGTACTGGCGTACCGGGCCGGCAGGGTCGTCACTTAACCCTGACGGCGCTGCGAAAACCAGGGTTTCCTAGGTCGTTCCTCCCAAGGAAACCCTACAGTTTTATCGGCACTTATGCCGGGCACTTATGCCTGGGACTTATGCCGATTTTCGATGGGACTTCCTCATAAGCATAACCACTTATGTTATGTCATAACATAAGTTTCCCGGAATAACTTATGCCTTATGCCCAACCCTGGTGCATACCGCACACACCGCCGGCGGGAAAAGTTATAATAATTACCTTAAATAACGGGCGGGTAGTGCGGCCGCGATGCACCCCTACAAAGTACTAGCTACAGAGAAATAGGCCGGCGCTATCAGCGAATCCCCCCTCCCCCCCCCCCCCCCCCCCACCTTGGAATCTGGCGGGCCCGATTTGGGTCCTAAATCAGGGCGGACCAAAATCTCACTGACCTTATCTCCCAGAGGACCTCTCCCGAGCTGGGTTCAGTGTCTGGCCGGGGCTTCCCGTGCTGATACTTCTAGCGAAATTAGCTGATCACGCGTAATAAATTTGGCACGCGCGTACATACCAAGCGGCGCTTCGCGCCGGGGATCTGTGGAGGTGTCCCTACCTCTTGGGTTGAGCGTGGTGCGGGATGCGGGCCGCTTTTAGCCGGCTTGTCGTGTTGATCTTGTAATACTGTTGTTTCCGGGTAATAATGCTTTTAGCGTTAGATTTGTCAAGTAATTTATTTTTTCAAAAGAGACGTATTATTTTGTAAAACAGATTAAATCTGCAAGCCGCGTAAAAGCGGGCCGCTGACTACTGGTGTGCATTACAAAAAGGCCGGTACCCAACCCACCGCTAAAAGTTGTATTACCCCCCAAAAAAAAAAAAGCAGCACTACAAGATCAGCAATACAGTACAAGCCGCCTACAGGCGGCCCGCATCCCGCACGAGGCCGCGCAGGTCGGGCCGGTCGTCAGGTCTACGGGGCGGGCACGGCGCGAATCGCCACGCCCGCCGCCTGTACCGGCACCGGACGCCGGACGCCGTCGTTCGACCGTCGCCCGTCCGTCGACGGACGCCGGGCCCCGGGTCGGCGGACTGCCCCCGCACCGCGGCGACCCCTTTTTACAGCATCATGTTACAGCATATCCTCGGACCACCGTGTATATAGTCGCTGTATAAATATAGAGGGCGAGTCTCACTTGCTGATTCAGCAGTAAAAACGCGCTGCGGTACCGCGTTATTTTGGCGTTTTAGA